>VDFB02373110.1:0-42625 GCA_007258455.2 Sequoia sempervirens | reverse complement strand
ATTTTTTTATTTTTTTAATCCTATAGTATGCAAAGCATGGAATGTGACACATGTTTTGGATTCAAAAAATGTGATACTGTTTGAAAGATATTGATGTTTTTCAATCAATCTATCAATAAGGACTTTAGTCATAATTTGAATTGAAAATGACTAATAATTACTTATTAAATTCAAAGTAAAGTATAATTTACATTGGTGGAAAACTGAGAATCTCATTTAGAAACCCTTTTTGTTTCATCAATTTTGGGTAAAAATAAGTTGTCAACCACATACCCATCATATTGCCACTTTTTGGCCCATAATGGTCCTACACATACCCTTAAAATGTATAGAGAAACAAACATTCTAAATTGCGGCCTCAAAACAAAAAATGAGAAAGTATTTGGAAAGATCTGTTGAGAATATTTGATAACTCTCAAAATGAAATTGATGGATCCGATGACCCATGCCAATATCCTCTATCCAAGCATCAAGGAGTGAGGAAATTTTTTAGTTGTTGTGATTGTTACCATCTTAAAATTGCATCATTGCGCAAACATGAGAAAGAAGAGATACTAAATGGTATTAGGTAAAATAAATTTTCTAAATCAACAATACTATTTGTTCACGAGCACTCAAAGACTCTTTATGATGAAAGATAAGTATAAAATTAAGATCAATATAATGCGTCTGAAAGTGTGCTTGCTTCATCACCAGAGGAAGCTCATGGTTTTAAGCATATAAAATTTTCAGGCCTCATTGACAACGCAAGTCATTTTGTTCTCTCACGACACTGCTTAATTCAAACATCATTTGAGGAGTCATTTAGAGATTAGACTGGGTTCGAAAGTACTTTCTTGCAGGTAGACACAAAAACCCTAAAAACCCTACATTAAGCAAGCAATGTCCATCGGCAAAAGAAGGCTAATCGGAGAAGAATTTATTAAATCACACCAACTATGCAAGTCACGCCAATGGAAACATATCGGCAAGGGATATCATATCGATAAGAGTTATTTTGAAGCACTCGATAATGTAAAGTCATGCCAATGGGAATGGGATTATGGAATAATATTAATGCATTAGGAAAATTTAGCTAAAATTTATTGCATCAAGGGAATTAATTGAATCATGAAGTTCTACCCAAAGGAATATCTTTATGGTTGCTTTGATAAAGCAATTGTGGTGAACATTTGGAGATAATATCACTTTTAAGGAGAATTAATTTCACGAGTAAAAGTAAAATATTGAGTGTAAAGTCCATGGAGTGAGTAATTATTCTTACTCAAAGGGGAACTTTTATTCTCAAGCAAATGTGCATATGAACGTGAAGTGGAAAAATGTAAAAGATGGAAATTTACGGAAATAACAACAACATGAGCGAAATATTATTTTAGTGGATGTTATGTGAAATTATGAAACATTATATTGGGAAGTAACACATCTTTCACGGAAGTAATTAAATTAGAAAAATGGGTAGTTACTTTTACCTAAAGGATTTATTCTTGGAAATACAAAAGTTGCTAGCGAAGGATAATTACCGAAATTGATTTTTCACGAAGATGAAAATTGGAGATTAAAATTAAAATATTTAATTTTCCAAAGGCAACAAATTAAATATTTTTCCAAGAATAATTGAAGGAAGAGTTGCACCAGATGGATGTTGTGAAGGTTCATAACCCTAAAATACAATGTATATATGCAAGATGAAATCAAATGAAGAAGGAATTAGACAGATACTATAAGCATCAGGTTAGGAACTCATCAGGTAGTTGAATAGGTTGATCAGTTGTTGATATAAAACTATGTGCTATGTATTACAAAATATTTTTAAGTAATATAATGGACAGGAAGACTTCATTTGGTGATCCAATTATGGTGTCAGTTGTTTGTTGAATTAATTGAAAATATTATCAAGTTGTCTCCAAGGTGGACATTTCCTTATTATTTAAATTGATGTATCAAGGATATTTTAAATTTATTAGGGCACATTTGTTGTTCTTGTGTGGTTCAATTAACTAGCTCCTTCAAGGAAGGATTAAATCCTTTTAATTAATCACAATAATCTAGAAAAGGTCATTTGGATCGATAAGAGGAACTTGATAATTTCATTCTTGCATGTTTATACAAGGTATAAACAATCACAAGTGCAAAGCAATTTGAATTGTAGCCAGTAAGTAAGTCACACATCATTCACCTCTTGACTCCATCAACCCAAGAGAAGTAGGAATTGGTCATACCATTCCATTTGAGAAATTCATAAAATCTTATCCATACATTCACATTTCAAATTTCAATAGAAATAGTTATCAAGCTTTCATTTATCCCACACTATTTTCCAATGTGGATAGATCCATCAATTCAACCAAATAATACATTCCTCTAATCTACTCCATTGTAAAGGTCTACCCGCTTAGGTCTAGTAGAGGTTGAAGTGTAGGGAGTCATCAACTACATAGGTTAAATCCATTCATTGGTTCAAGAACATTACAAGTCTGATCATAGAGCCTGGCATCCTCTTAGGATGTATAACTTGTATTTTTTAGATCCAACACAATCTAAGAATTGCACATTCACAAAGAGAAGAAAATATTGTGCCACATAGGGTTCTTCCTTAGTCAAACCTCATGTAAGTGTTCCCACTTCCACAATGGAAATTCTAATGGATAAATGATAATCGAAAGGAAGGAATGATGAATGAACAAAATGACGCAACTTATCACTCTTTAATGGCTCCCTTGAAGGACTAAATTCATATACTCCACTTCAAGGATCTTGGATCTTACTTGATAGATTTTCTTGAATGCTTGAATGCTTAGATCCTTTGGAGACCTACCAAAGTGTTATCCTTTACAAAACAATTGCAATATGAACACACATAAACTCTAGCATGAAGTTTGATCTTGAATTTATGCAATAAAACTCTAATAATGTTTCTCTTGACAATAATGCTTGATCTTAAGTTCTCCAAAATTTCTAGGTCATGAGTTTTGCTAATTATTGTTGTTAGGTTTCAAATGATGCAATAACTAGGTATTTATATGAATTTATTCAATTTACCAAAAAATAAATTCCAACAACCATATTTAGGTATTTCAATTTCAAATAATAAAGTTCCACAACTGACATATTTGAATTTAGATCCAAAATAAGGGGACATACGCACCCTAGGCAACAATGTCCCCACCCTATTTTTTTATTTTTAAAGATTTGTGTACAAAATATTAAATGAGAGCATTTTCTTTATGCTTATGAATTGTTGCAAAATATTTAGAATAGACTGTGGAATGCATAATTTAGGAAGTTGAACGCTTAATTAGGTCCAATAACTTAAGGGGGAGAAAAACATAGTGCAAAATTATCAAGGGTGACAATTTATGATGCCACATTTAGCCTCCACTTTATTGAGAGTGTGAACTTACACTCAAACTCACACTAAATTAGAAAATTATATGTCAACAGGGGTTCAAATCCACATATGTTGAAGAGATAGGATAAAAGTGAATCTAGGGAGATTTTCAAGCCTCCAAGATTTATGATTCTATGGTAAAACAAAATAAACACAAAGGAAAACACATGTATGGTATATAGCAAGACAACATACACAAACATTCAATGTCAAAATGAAATGAAAAAGGAGGGGTATCGACTAATAAGTTGTGTTATGCCAACAACCACACTAAAGGAATTCATGACTCACACAATAGTGCAAAGTCTAATACTTTCTAGGAGAATCACAAACAAAAAGGAACATGGGCTAGTGAGGATCGCTTTTCACTAGGTGAGCCCCCAAGACAAGGATGAGAAACATACTAGGTATTAAATTAGGCAAAATTTAAGCAATAAGGTGGAGTTCTATGTTCATGCCCTAAATGAGAACCCAGAAAAACGTTCCACATCTGCCCTTGCCAAAAACAGAGCTAGTAGTTTGACGAAAATAGCTCTGTCATTCGAGTATTATTTCCCTAAAATATATCTAAGAATAATCATAGAAAATTTGAATGAAGTTTAAAACTACTTAGGTTTGTCCATTTCATTTTAAATCCATCTAAGTGAAAATCTGAAATCCAAATGCAAGAAAATTTAAATTTAGGGAAAAAATAAGAAGTGTAGGTGTCTCATTCTGACCACCCTAACAACAACAAAAATGATATTATCTTTTTAAGGGAATTGATATAAGTGGGAGGACTTATGTCCCCATCTCGCATGCATACTCTTTGTAATTTTTTTCCGCTTAAATAATTTTCCACTATAAATTTTATTATAAATTTTAAAAAATATGAAAACTAGTATGTCCCACCAATCTTTAACTCTGGGCTAAAACTTCATGAAATCTGAATTTTCTTTTAGTCCTATAGTATACAAAGCATAGAATGTGGATACATGATGTTTCTTGGACACTGAAAAAACGTTACAATCGCTTGAACGCTATAGATGTTTTCCAATCAACCTATCAATGAAGACTTCAGTCATAGTTCAAATAGAAAATGAATAATAATTAGTTATTAAATTAAAAGTAAAGCATAATTTATATTGGTGGAAAGCTGAGAATCTCCTTTAAAAACCCTTTTCGTTTCATCAGTTTTGGGTAAAAAAAACATCGTCAGCGGCATACCCATCATATCGCCACTTTTTGGCCCATCATGATCCTACACATACCACATATCAATAGTTATACTACATGATAACCTTGATAAGGTGCAAAAAAATGATCAATATTCTATGCCAATGTTACACTAAGCTCAACGCTTGTGAAAAAAGTGAAGCAAAAATGCCAATGTAATAATACTCCTAGGATATGCCCTAATTTTGAAAGCAATTTGAAAACACCTTATGTTGTGGGATCTAATTAATTTAAAGCAAAAATGATAAATAATCAGATTCTACAGCATGAGAGCTTATCAAGCCCATGCCAATGATATGTTTCTAAATTAAATCTCCTGCCACAGATAATGGGTTTCCAAATATTAATGTTATAAAATAAGATACAAAATATGTACTTGAAAGGGATCCACGATTTGAGGTCAAGATAACATCTCTTTTATAGTGATGCAATAGATCTCATATAATTGAAATTATTTCCAAATACTTGTGAAAACAAACATAATGAAGAATGACACAAATGAAGGAGAGGAGAATAAAAATCCTTTGGGTCAACATGGAAGAGACCTAAATGAAGTCTCAACACCCTTGAATTTGTCCTAAAAAGGAAAAACAAGACAAAAAGAAAAGATAAGATTTTATGCATAAATGGGTATGTGCATCATCATGGAAAAATAGCCCTTTAAGTGGGCTAAAAAACTAGAAAACCAAAGTTAGAAACCCTAATTTAAAATCTGAATAAGTTCATCTATATTATTCCTAAAAATATGCAAGAATAGAATTTCAATGAGTACTTAAATTTCTATGAAATAAGAAGCAGGTGTCCGCTTGGACCACCCTAACCGTTCCATTAAATATTTTTATAAGATTTTAGATACAAGTAGAGGACTCATGTCCCTACGTGATGGCCAATTTTTGCAACTCTTTTCCTAAGTAAATAATTAATCATGATTTTTTATTATAACTTTTAAAAATATAAAAACTTAGGTTCCACTCAATCTAACTTGACTAAAACTTCAAGGAAATTCCATCTTTTAACTGTAGTACGTAGCTACAGAATGAGACATCTTTGGATTCAAGAAATGTGATACCGTTTGAAAGTTTTAGATGTTTTTCAATCAGTCTATCAATCAGTACTTTAGTCGTAATTTGAATAGAAAATGAATAATAATTACTTATAAAATTCAAAGTAAAGCATAATTTATATTGGTGGAAAGCTAAGAATCTCCTTTAAAAACCCTTTTCGTTTCATCAATTTTGGATTAAGAAAAAGTTTTCAGCTACATACCCATCATATTGCCACTTTTTGGTGCATAATGATCCTGCACATACCCAAATAGAAGAAGGAAGGTCAAAATAGAAGAAGGCTATGATAGGTTTATTTCCTTTATATCATTGTGCCAATGGGGCAACAAGAGTCATCCAAAGAAAACTCACAAACACAAATAAATTCCAAGTAGCACAATACAAGAGATCATATTACATACAAGAAAACAAAAATAAAAAATAAAGAAAACAGAAAAAAGTACTTCACATGTGATCCAACCTAAAGAAGGTCATCTACATCCCAATATTTCTCATCAGATACATAAGGAAAAAAATTAACCAAAGGGACTAGAAAATTTTTTGTACTAGGATCATCACCAAGTTCAAAACGTGGTGGCTCACTCTCATCAAGAGGATCATCACGGTTGCCTCCATCTAAATTCATGAAAGTTGAAATAACAAATTCAGCTTATTATGCACTTCTTCATCAATTATAGAAATCTCATCATCATCATCCAAATTAATCATTGGATAACATTTTATTACAATATACATTGTATGTTCTTGTTTCTATTTTTGTTTTGGTTAGAGATATGCAAGTTTCATGTTTATGTGAGGGTGGTGGATCATCATGCTTTGTTTAGGTTGGTGCTTGGTTAGGAGGTGTTGGTTTATTCGTTTCTTCCAATTGAAGAGAAATAGCACAACATCTACATCTATGCTCCTTAGGATTTTGATTTCTTCTTACATGATTTTATGCTTGTGATGGTGTACAAATGGGTTTTTCAAACATTGGTTTCTTTTCTGCCCTTAGGGGAGGAAATGAAGGGACCATTGAGGGTCAAGAAACCACTATTTCTTTGGGTTTATATACCTACTTTGTTTTTGGAGGTATAGAGGGAATCAAACAATTGTCTCTTGATCTCTTGTATGATATATAGGTGGATGAATAGCAGCATATTCACATTGGTGACTTGGAAGAGATTTGGCTATGGGCTTAGGTTCATCCACAATAGTAGGGGGAGGAGGAACAACCATAGACACATCATTCTCAAGTGGGATATTGTTAAGGGATATCTCTACTATACACTTTTCCTTAAAATTTTGGTAAGATTTGAAAAATAAATCCTCATGAGGGTTTATAGGTTCCATAGGTTGAAGCCAAAATAAATCCAATGAAAATTTTTGACAAGAAGACAAATGATTAAACCCACTATGATGCACTGTAAATATCTCATTTTCAAAGGGGAACTTTATGCACTTATGAAAGACCAACAAGATGACATTCATGGAATGTAACCATGGATAGCCTAGATTTACACAATCATATGTTGGGATGATGGAGAATGATACATCTAATTGTTTTGGTCCAAATTTAAGAGGAAGAGAGGTCAAAATTGTTGTAGGATAAGCAAAACCATGATGAGTTTTCAACCATGCTTTCACTTAATCATAAGAATCTTGATAAAGTGTTGGTGTTTCCAGCTGATGGTCTAGTTTCTCCTAAAGGGTAGCTACTCCTTATTCTTAGAGACCCAAGGTCAGTGGTCAATGAATAAGAGATTGATTGGCAACTTCTCCTCTGCACTTTATGCTCTACAAGACTGAGGTGGATATTCCTATAACATCATTCACTATAAATTCTTTTTTGTGTCTATACGTCTACCCAAAGGAAAGCAGATTAAGTTCTTACTCAATATTTTCTACATGACATACTTGAGGGAATCATCTAACAGGGTAAATTATCTTTCACATGGTCGGAATTGATGCAAGGTTGAACTTATGGTAGCAACTTGTGGTTCAATATAGTTTGTATTTTGGAGTGTATTCAACTTGATAATGGTTTTTTTTTACCTCTTGAAAGGATGATAGTTGTTTTGAGGTACAAATTTTGATTTTTCAGCATGAGTTTATGAATATGTGTCTTCATATTCACGAACCAAATACTAAAAATCATGAAGAGTCGTACATAAGTGTATAAAGGATGGAAATTCCATTAACAAGATTTTATCCCTTATCTTTGACTATAAATTTGTATTGAACATTGTTTGAACATCTACATTGGGAAGAGTAAGCTTGATTTGTGAGTAAAGCAACCAATATCCTTCTATAAAGTCTATGACCATTTCATCTTTCCTTTGTTTACATCACATCAAGTTGGTTATAATATTCTTAGGAGAAATGTGTGCTTGGAATAGTTGAGGAAGGCATCTACAAGGTCATTAAAATTTTCCCAAAGGTCTTGGGATCCTAATTTCAAAAGCACCTTAAAATTGCCCCTTTTTGGAGTTTGTGCCCCAAATTTCAAGCCTCAGGACTAAGACGCCACCTAGGGAATCTTAGTCCTCCTTATGTGTTTTTCAGGATCTAATATCAAATCTTGGTGGGATTTAGCCTCCTTTAATTATTGATTTCACATGTTAGCTTGTTGTGGTGTAATTTCAAGATATTAAGCATGGATAAGTACAAATACAAGGTTATTTATCTCATTTTCATCCAAGAATTTTGTGAGAGCATTCCTAATAGCATAATTGGAGTTCACAACAACATTCAAGAGAAATTCATTAAGTATTTGAATCCATCATCAAGATTCAAGCATCATGTAAAATATATTCTTGCATCATGTGTGTTTTTGAGCTAACATTTGTGATGTACGGTTTTGATTCAAGCAAGCAATTCAAGTCAAGATCTATCAAGCATTCCTTTGATTCAAGATTTACATTCAAGCTAGCCACTTCACACAAGTTTGTAGATTTCATAGCAAGGGTTTGGTGAGTTGCAACATAGCACTTTGTTCATTCATCATTTCCCTCCTTCATTTCATTTCATTCCATGGCTTAATAACCAACAAGGGGATTGGCCAAGGAAAACCCTCATTTACTAACAATCAACAAATTTTTCCTCCCTTTTGTGTTTGTGTGTGCAGATTCAGTTTGAAGAACATTTGAAATGGAAAGTTGTGAAGTTGCAAAATTGCATTGCAAAGTTGTCATCTTCATCTAAAGTCACCTACAAGCCAGATTTTGATGTTTCAAGACTTGAGATCTAAGAAGGAAAAAAAGACATTGAGCCTCAGGATCACATTCAAAGATTTCAAAAATTCAAGATACTTGACTAAGACAATAGTAAGGGCATCTTAGTCCCCCCAAGGGTATTTTGCAGATATTCTTTTAGATTTTGTTCTGACATCTGAAGATTCTGGATTTCACCCAAAAAGCTTCACCGAGACTAAGACAATAGTAATGGCATCTTAATCCTCCCTAGCATATTTTGATAGCATTTTTGCATTTCCAGAATCCTCATCACATTTCCAAACTTCCTAGGTACATACATCCTAATTTGTTGCTTAATATTGTCATTTGCACTCATTATTTATCTTGCATTACTAGGTTTTGTGAGCTGAATGTTAAGTTGTCTTTTCCAAGCTTTTGCTTGGTAGTGAACCCCTCAAAGCTTAAATAATCCCCTCCTAGGTCTTCCTTGTTGAGAATTGACTCACCTTTGAGGTTGATATTCAATCCAATTTTGGATCCTAGGGCATCCTTTGAATGATAATTGGAGAAGAGTGGTGTTATATGACCTAGGCCATAAAGTCCTATTTTCCTGTTATTCATTTTGGTGAACCTGACATTTTTGAGCATTCATTTTCTAATTTTGAGTTTATTAAAGTCCTAGATCTAGGTTGCATTCATTCTTGCATTGGATCTTGCATTAGTGAAAGTGCATCTAGGTTTTCTCATATTTTCATTATTGAAAGTGCATATAGGTTGCATTTTTGCTTTCTTTCATCATTTCATCTCATTGAAAAACTAAAAAATGCATTCTGAATCATCCTAATGGCGTTTAGGAACATTGTTGTTGCATCCAAAATTTTAAAAAATTTATTCAACTTTTCATTCAATTGCTTTTCATTAGTCACTATTTTTTGCACTCATTTACACAATTTTCTATTTGTAAACATCAGGTCCTTGGGTAGTCAACCTGGGAGCACTATTATCAACTTAGATTTTTCTATTTTTCTAGAAAAAAACCTTTACTAGGACTAAAATTCCCTTACTATCATCTTAGTCCCTCTATGGGTTTGTGGCTCAAAACCCTAACTAAGTTGTTTACTGTCTGTTCTAGTTTCTGGAACCTCCAAATTTCATTAGTAGGACCAAGATGCCCTTGTTGGTGTCTTAGTCCCTTTAGAATATGAGGTTGCAGTTTTCAGGGTTAAATAGTGAATTTATGTGCTTCTATTTTTGATAGTTACTTTGTTATTTTAGTCTGTCAACTTACTGTTTCATGCATTTTCAGAGTTCATATTTACAATTGATTGATAAAGATAGATTATTTCATTTTCATTTTCTTAGACATAGAATTCATTTTGCATTCATTAGAAACCCAAAACAAAAAAAACAAAAACATTAAATCTAAACAAGCATACATTTATGGTTAGTATGTCAAAACCCTTTTTCCAAGTTACAATAACCCTCAAGCCTTTTAGTAGTGATGACTTTCATATGTTAGATGAAGCTCTTGAAGACTTCATCTCACAAGGATCATGCACTAAGGCATGTTCAAACAACCCTAAACAAAGAGAAGTAAATGTCATTTAACCTCACAATTCAACCATTGATCATTCCCCTACCTACGATGAAGTCATCTTTTACAAGAGCCAACCTTTGAATGTCATGAACACTTAGTTTGTTTTCTCATAACAACTCTCCTCCTAGAGAGGATATCATGGTGCAAGACACATGTGATGAGGCTTCCTTAGGAGAAAATGATGAAAAGACATTAGACTCCTCTTCACTAAGAAATCATGCAAATAGCCACTAGTTTGTTGAGGTTATGATGACACAAATTGGATTTTATTTAATTAGTGATCTTCCTAAGTCACCTCCCATTAGTGAATCACATAAGAAACTAAGAGATTTCTTGAAATACACGATGCAATATAACAATGTTTCACAACAACCAAGATATAACATAATTTATCAAACATGTATGGGACCACAAATCATTCCTACAACATCACCATTGCCTCAACTTATTGTTCCTAGTGTTGAAGATCTTAAAAAGACTCTTGCTAACATATCTGTATGGAAACTCATTCAACTATCACCTACATACAAGTGTCTATTTCAAGAAATATTGCAAATAAAGCAAGAGGAAATATAATATTATATGAAATCAAACAATGCAACATCCTCCTTTCATTGTATGCAAGTTACACAGTCAGAAATTGCATTCCCTAAACATGAATTTCCCTCACTTGAGACTCAAAAAAAGAATGAATCCTTCATGATAAAGGTGATCATTAATGAAACTATAGTTAGGCACATTCTCATAGACAATGGAGCAGAAACTAATGTTTGTAGAATTAGGCTCCTAGAAAAAAATGGAATGGAAAAGAGGCTTATTCAACTTAATGATATTCATTTTCATGGCTTTGACAATGTCAATAGGAAACCACTAGGAATGATCAAATTACCTATTGAGGTTGGACCTATAGTGTTTCCTACCCCTATCCATATCATGCCAAGACATCTTTCATACAATCTTCTCCTAGGGAGACCATGGATTCATGCTATGAAAGGAGTCCCATTTACTCTCCACTGTACAATGAAACTTGAATACAACAACAAGATAAACATAGTTGAAGTTGATGAATGAAGCTATTAACCACATGATCATGACACTTCCAACTTCCTTAATACTTCCATTCCAAGATCAAAATTTAAACCTATGCAAGTTGATGTTGATCATTCACCTACAAAAAAAAACTTTAGTGATAATTGGGGATCAATAGATTGTATGCCTCATTTCAATAAAGAATCCAAAATATCCCCTTGAAGTCCAAAGATTCATTTACAAATTATTCCTTTTCAGATACAAGTTCTTCTAACAATTGGATTTTTACACCTTCCTTTATAGGAGAATGAAAAATATCACAACCTAAAGTAAAACAACCTTGTGTTTCATTCACTCAAGTTAGTTCTACAACATTATCCCATTGTAGTGATGGGGGCTATATAACTCCCATTCCTTGTGAAGGGATTAAATATAACCTTAAAAAGGATTTGTATTCCCGTGAAGAAGCCAATCCTTCTTAGAAGAATAAAGCCCCTTAATTTGACTTGGAAGATTGTTATGGTATTGGATATGATCTCCCTCCTACACATGGATGCAATGAACACATGAAGAAAATTGATATACCATACTCTTTCAAGAAAGATCTAGGTTTACCACCCTTATTTCCATTTTCATCTAGAGCCTTATCATTTAGTGTGTGTATGACATCTTGCGCAAATAAAGGAACATCCTCTACTTTCTATCAAGAGTGTATCTTGTTGAGACTCCTCCAAAATCATTTGATATCTCTCCCTCCAAGAATAGAAAATAAATTTTACTACAAGAATTCATTTTGCGCAAACCATAGAGTCCATGGTCATTCTACTAACGAATGTAAATCTTTAAGCAACAAAATCTAACATCTCAAGGAGTGTGGTGTTTTTCCTTGTGTTTAAGCACCTAATTCCTCTAACTGATACTTATTTTCATCCTATTTGGCTCATCCTTGTCCTACACTAAGTGGGGGCAAGGGGTTAGGTATCCTTGTCCTCGTATGTCACTTGTCGTTGTCTCTTTTGGCTAGTTTACCACCTTTCATTTACATATAAGAGAAAGCTTGGGATGTGGACGACATGCCTTAAGTTGGATCGCATGTGACATACTGAGTTATACATTTTGGGGGCAACCCCTTTCCCTTTCATGATGCAGCTTATTGGAAACATATGACTTGGCATAGGGCTTTCTGAGTAAGCTCTCATATATTCTTCTACTTTAAAGCAATTGCTCATAGTAATGGTGTTAGCAACCGATTTAAAGTGGGGGAATACATCGACACTCATGTTTCATTGTGCAATTTTCTTTCTTCCCGTGATACATTATTTTCTTGGCACTGGTGTCGTTGGGTTTGATTTTATCTAAGAGTGTGAAATTTCTTTGAGTTGTCCTCTCTTGGAGACATTAGGCACAATGTTCACTAAGAAGAGACCTTGCATGAACTAAAAAATTCCCTTTGAAAATCCCTCTTTCTTATTGTGTTGCACTTTTGTACCTTATTAAAGTCATTGAGGTATGGATTTGTTATGGTTTCCTAGGGCTCACCTAGTGAACAACTAACTTCACTAGCCCTTGTGAGCGTGCATTTTCTTTTTTTTCCAAGTTATTATAGTGATGGGGGTATGAAATTTATATGGATCTCTTAGGGCTCACCTAGTGGACAACTAGATTCACTAGCCCTTGTGAGTGTGCATTTTGTTTGCATAGTGGACAATGCATTCCACATGTAAACATTTTTGGATAAACAACCTAGACCCAGTCCATAATGTGTTGGATGACTAGTTGAATCTTGATCCATTACATTTTTCTTTCTCCTTTTTCCTTTTTCTATCTTTGATGGTGTATGTTTGCTATCTGGTTATGGCTCTATATATCATTCGCAAGTGTGTTCCTTTGTGCCTATGTTAGTTTTTTATATGATCTTGATCCTCGGGGCTTAACCACCCTCTTGATTATTGTCATCCTATCTTACTAGCATTTGTACATTTGAACCCCTCTTGATTGTGTGGTTGGATAGTTTAGTGTGAGTTTGAAGCAAGGTCATCCTCTCACTAAAGTGGGGGCTGAATGTAGTGTAGGAAAATGCATAGCCTTGCATTTCACACTTGTTTGGGCCTTCCTTGCTTTATTTATCCTTATTTATGTCTTAATTGGTCCTATTTTTCATCCACAAGGCTAATAAATTACATCTATTTATGGCTTATCCTAACAAACATCAAAGGATGAATGATAATTTAATGATTTTGGCTATGTGTCCTTGATTTTTGGACTAGGAGTAATAAGACACCTAGGGCGTCTTTGTCCCCCAAAGGCCTTGTGACCCTGATTTCAAAAGAATATTAAAATTGCCCCTTTTTGGATTATGTGCCTTGAATTTTGAGCCTTGGCACTAAGACACCACCTAGGGCATCTCAGTTGTCCTTAGGCAATTTTCAGGATCTAATTTCAAATCTTGGCAGGATTTAGCCTCCTTTAATTAATGAATTCATATGTCAGCTTGTTATGGTGTAATTTTGGGATATTAAGTATGGATAAGTATAAATACAAGGTTCTTTCACTCATTTTCATCCAATAATTTTGTGAGAGCATCCCTAATAGCATATTTGGAGTTCACAAGAGCATTAAAGAGCAATTCATCAAGCATTTAGAGCTGTCATCAAGATTCAAGCATCATGTTAAAGATATTCTTGCATCATGTGTGTTTTTGAGATAACATTTGTAATGCAGGGTTTTGATTCAAGCAAGCAATTCAAGTCAAGATCTATCAAGCATTCCTTTGATTGAAGATCTACATTCAAGCTAGCCACTTCACACAAGTCTGCATATTTTATAACAAGGTTTTGCTAAGTTTCAAAATAGAACTTTATTCGTTCATCATTTCCCTCCTTCATTTCATTTCATTCCAAGGTTTAATTACTATAGTGTCGAAAAAAGGGTCCTTTGACATTTTTTGCACTCGTTTGGGTCCTCCTTTTAGATTTTAGTTTAATGTTGCCTTGATTGAGTGTTGTAATGTGGATAAAACATTCACATTAGGTATTGGTCTCTTCTGAACTAATGGAATTTCATGGTTCCTGGAAAAAGTGTTGTGAAGTGTTGTAACACACTTTCACACTTTTCTAGGGTTTTATCAATTAACTAAACATAATAAACATAATTTTAATCATAATTAATGTCAACATTGCTTTATTTGGAGTGTTGTAAAGTGTTGTAACACACTTTCACATTCCTCAAGGCTTGTCATTAATAATTGGGCTTTCATATGCTTTATTTGGCCCTATTTTGCATCCACAAGCCTCATTTATTGCATCTTTTTGAGGATAATCCTGACACCAATCAATAACCAATCATAATTTAGGTGTTCCTAGATTATGTCACCCAGATTTAGTGTCTGGGACTCATTTTCCACCTTGGGTGAGTGAGTCCCACCTAGGGCCTTTTGGACCCGATGTAGGTTTCACACATTTCTAGACACTTTTGATTTTTGATCCCATACATTATGTGTGATGGGACTCATTCGCCACCTTGGGCGAATGAGTCCCATGTGACCAAAATTCAAATTTAAATAAAAATTTTGGTAGGATTTTATTGTCCTAGATCTGATGTCGGCTTGTAGTGTTGTAATTTTGATAATTCTTGCATAATTAAGTTTAAATACAAGGTTCTTTCACTCATATTCTCACCTAGACAATTTTACAAGCATTCAAGAGTTCACAAGAGATCATTGACCATTCACAAGAGCATTCAAGGCATTTCAAGGGTATATTATCAAGCTTTCAAGAGCATTTTTCAAGTGTCATTCAGCATGTCAAATATTTCTTACATCATGTTGTTTTGGAGCTAACAATTGTGATGTAGGGTTTGTGTTTCAAGTAAGTGCTTCATTCAAGATCTATGAACATCAAGAAAGATTCCAAGTCTACATCTATTGGAGCCATTACTTACATGTTTGCATCACTTAATTGTAAGGGTTTGGTGAGTTGTAACATTATCTTTTGTTCATTCATCATTATTTTTCCATATTTCATTCTATTTCAAGGTTTAATTACCAACAAGGGGTTTGATCAAGGAAAACCCCTATTCACTAACCCCCACAACATTTTTCCCTCTTCTTGTGTGTGATTTGTAGAGCTAGGTTGCAGATTTCCCAAGAAGCCAAGGTGGAGAAAATTTGTCAAGTCTCTAAAAGTTGTAAAAGTTGTCATCAAGCCTTGGAGAAGCTTGGAGAAGACCTTCAAGTCCTATTTTGTAGTTTCAAATATGAAAACTAGTCAAAAAGAGTAGAGCAGACTGGGTATGTGCAGGATCATCATGGAAAAAATAGGCCCTTAAGTGGTAAAAAATTCAAAAAAATAGAGTTAGGCAACTTGACGTAAAAATTTGAATAAGTTATCTATATTATTTCAAAAATATGTAAGAATACAGTCTATAGCAAATTGAATGTAGTTTCTACACTACTAGGTTTATTTTAAAAAAATATATCTATTTGGTGAAAATTTGAAATTTCAATGCAGTAGTACTTAAATTTCAAGGAAAAAATAAGAAGTAGGTGTCTGTCTGACCACCCTAACCACAATAAAATGTTAATATTTTTCTATAATATTTTAGATATAGGTAGAGGACTCATGTCATGATGTGATGCAATTTAAAAAAAAAAAAATTCCAAGTAAATAATTAATTATGAATATTTTATTACAACTTTTAAAAAATATAAAAACTCGTTGTCTGATCACCTTAACTTGGTCAAAACTTCATGAAAATCATTTTTTTTTAATCCTATAGTATGTGAAGCATAGAATGTGATGCATGTTTTGGATTGAAAAAATGTGATACTATTTGAAAGCTATAGATGTTTTTCAATCAACCTATCAATCAGGACTTAGTCATAATTCAAATAGAAATGAATAATAATTATTTATAAAATTCAAAGTAAAGCATAATTTATATTGGTGGAAAGCTAAGAATCTCCTTTAAAAACCCTTTTCGTTTCATCAATTTTGGGTAAAAAAAAAGTCATCAGCCGCATGGGCCATCATATCACTTACATATCACCACTTTTTGGCCCATCATGATCCTGTACATACCCGATCAACAGACACATAATCCACTTTGAAAATTCTAGAAAAGAAAAAGTTGATTGATTCACCACTATTGGTGAATGAGTGCCACTGTATAGGCCTAATCAGGATTTTTGCAGATCTAGATACCCTTTTGGCTGAAACCTACTCCTGTGCATTTTCTCAAAAACTGGACTAATTCACCTATCCTGGCATATGAGTCCCTGTCAACTTCAACAATAGAATTTTCATTGATCCAGACCTCCATACTGCCTTCTTTAGTTTTCTAGGTGCACACTTTCAATTTTATAGCTTTTCATTACAATCTATTCATCTTTTTAGATCATTTAGCATTTTTTTGCATATCACACTATGTTTTCCAACATTGTCTTTTCCAATTTTACACTTGGTGGTGAACCCTTCATTAGACATCATTCAATCCCTAAAACCTTCCCTTTGCTAGATTTCAATCTCCTTTGTGTTGAAATCTCAAGGGTTTGTTCTTGACTGAAAGCTTGAAAATTGTCTCTCTTTTTAGGTCCAAAACCTTAGAAGCAAAAGAGAGCCCACACAATTTTCTACATTTCAATCACCAACAAGGGGTTTGACCAATGTGAACCCCCATTTACTAAAAATCAACAAGTTTTTCCTCCCTTTTGTGTTTGTATTTGTAGATTTAGGTCAAAGATCATTTGAAATTCAAAGTTGTAAAGTTGCAAAGTTGCATTGCAAAGCTGTCATCTTCAAGGAAAGTCACCTATAGGCCAGATCTGGAGGTTTCAAGGCCTGAGATCTAAGAAAAAGGAAGTGAGGACATTGAGCCTCTAGATCACATTAAGAGATTTCAAAAATTCAAGACATAACTAATACAATGGTAAGGGTGTCTTAGTCCTCCCAAGGGTATTTTGCAGAGATTCTTTCAGTTTTTATTCTAACATATGAAGATTTCACATTTCCTCTAAAAAAAATGGGAATAAGACAATAGAAGGGTTTCTTAGTCCTCCCTAGCATATTTTGACAACATTTTTGCATTTCTAAAATCCTCATCACATTTCCAGACTTCCAAGTACATACATCTAACTTGTTGTTGCTTAATTTTGTCATTTGTACTCTTTATTTGCTTGCATTACTAGGTTTTGTGAGTTGAATGTTAAGTTGTCTTTTCCAAGATTTTTCTTGGTGGTGAACCCCTCAAAGCTTAAATAATCCCCTCCTAGGTCTTCCTTTTTGTGAATTGACTCACCTTTGAGGTTGATAGTTAATCCAATTTGGGATCCTAGGACATTATTGAATGACCAAAGGAGAATAGTGGGTATAAATCATTCCTAACCACCTATTTTATTTCTAGTTCAATGGGAATAGAGGCTATAGTTGTAGGGAGGGAACTTGATTTCATCCTTGAGTTTGAGCACTATTGAAAGATTGAGCACAACTAGTCATTGTATGTACATGATTCTCAATAATATGTGCTAGACAACACATTACCTCTAGTCCTTGAGAATCATCAATCAATTTCCTCATATCATCTATTATAGGGAGTAGGCTAGATATTGAGTACTCACATAGTCCTAAATTTTATCTAAATCTTTGTCCAATTGTTTTAGTTTGTCTTTAGGAACATGGGAAATCGTAGTCTCAACATTAGTGAATATGGTTATTTGTAAGGTTATCATTGGTATCGTAGCATTAGGGATAGAGTCCAAAATGGGCTGAATATTGACAACACTTTGCATGAAAGAGTTGAAAAACCTAGGATCCACAATAGATGTAAGAACATCGCAAGATGTCACAAGTCTAGAAGTACATCTCACTGAAGTATTGGAAATAGGACACCAGGTCATGAAACTCATACAAGTTTCAAAACACTAAAATGCAGCCAAGATGAACACTAAAATGACCAAAAAACTTATTCATGCCTTGAAATATTTGAGTAAAGAATTATTTACTTCATTACCTAATAGCATTACTTGTGCCCCCTCTCTGAGCCGAGCAATAACCATCACCACATCCAAACCCTCACATAAAGTTGGCTTCAACACCAGCTAGATCAAACGTGCAATCATTTCCTTAGAAGCATGAAGCTCCAATAAAGATGCTACAAAATGAGAAGTGATATTAGAATTTATCCTATATCACTCATTGTTTGACACAAAATGACTCCCCAAAACCATTCTTGCTACCTCTATGGTCAACTTGTAAACAAATATTTTGGCATCTAAATGCTTTTTAACACTTCTAGGGTTTTTTCACCTAAAAGGGAAAAGATGGGGAAAAATAAAATGTAAACATTCAAATATTAATGTGATATGGGTGTAATATGCCTAAGTATGATGTCTAAATGCAATAAACTAAATATGAAAGGTGATTATTGATCCAAAACCGAAGAAATGCAAAGTGTTGGAAAACATAGTGATGTATGTAAAACACCTAAGAATGCAATTAAATGGTGACAAAATTAAATAGAACTAGAGAGTTGTACCCAAAATCTGAAGTCTGATGTGGATGGGCTCTACAATCCTACAGAGATGGTTGGAAATTTTGACTGTGACAATTACGCCAAGCTGGGTGACTTAGTCCAGTTTTGGTGAAAATCTATCAGAATAGGAATCTGCCAAATAGGTACTCAAAAATGTGCAAATCAATTTTCAGGCCTAGCAGTGGGACTAATTCACCACAGATGGTGACTTAGTCCACCTAGGAGTTTCTGGAAATTTGGGGTAGGATACTATAGCTTTCGGTCTGCACTTCCTTTCTTGATAGGTGTCCAATCCAGATTCTATAGAAAACATGTTGAAATTGGTCTCCAAGCTTCAATTAGGGCTTTGTTGACTTTCATGGATTGAAAACACCTTTTTGACACTTTCCTCTTTGACAAATCTATATACAAGACCTGCAAACAAACACGCAAAGAGGGGGAAAAGGGTCTAGGGTTAGAGTGTAGGGGTTTGCCTTGGTCAAACCCCAATTTGTTAATCAAACCCTAGATAATGAAATGAAATAAGAAGAGAATGATAAATAAACAACATGCAATGTCATAAACTTACCAAACCCTTGATGTGTAAATCTAAAGATATGCAATGTAGTGCTCCAATGGATGACTTGATAATTCTTAGAGTGCTTGAGTGCATGATAGTTACTTGATTGATTAAGTGAATGAATGCTTGAATGAATTAGGGGTTAAAATGAGAGGAAAAACCTTTATTTATACTTGAGTTTCCATTATTTCCCAAAAATAACACATCATAGGCTGACCTCATTGGTAAGAGAATAAAATCCTGTCAAAAAATTAGAATTATTTAGATTTTTGTGCCGAGTGGCACTAATTCACCCCAAGTAGTGACTTGGTCCCACCAGGGAAATTTTACTGGGTGTCAGAAATTAAAGTGCATTAAATATGTTTTAATGAGAATATCCTCAAAAATACACTTAAACAGGGACATAAAGTGGATTAAGGGGTCATTTAAACATAAGAAAGGGTCAATTTAGTGATGACAAGCCTAGAAAAGAATGAGAGTTTATTACAACTCTTTACAACACTTTGAAATAAGACTTGGTAAGTGACAAAAAGAGGTTATTTAAGTAAATTATAATGAAAGGGTCCTAGAAAAGTGTGAAATTGAGTTACAACACTTCATAACACTTTTACAATTCATCTTAGAAGTCTTAAAGATTCACAAGGGTCCAAGACCTAATGTGAATGTGTTGGCCATATTACAACATTAAATCTAGGAAAAATCAAGCCAAAGTCCACTAGAAGAGCTTGAACATGAGAAAAAGTAGAAGGGTTACTTTTTCTATATCCATAGTTAGCCCCCACTTTAGTGAAAGGATGAACCTGCTTCAAACTCACACTAAAGTAGTTGAACATGCAATCATGTGGGATCCAAATGAACTGATGTTGGCAAGATGAGACATCAAAAATAGAGAGGGATGATCTAGCCCCTAGGCTGAAGATCCCATGGAAAACCAAACATAAATACAAAGGAACACATATGAAAAAGATGAAAAAGAATGAAAGAGGGATGTTGAAGGAAAGTCCAATCAAGCTTTGATCATTTTTATAGCCCATTATGGATTAGATCTAGGCTGTTTTTCTAGAAAAAGAAATGCATACTCACTCTGGGGTGATAGAACTCATGGCTATCCACCGGGTGAGAAGGCCTAAAAGGTGAGAAACATACACTCATGCCTGGTATGCACTCAAAAATATGCAGGTGGCTACAAGGAAAAGTCATGCCTCGGAATAGGCTTCCTGATGACTTTAATAAGGCACCACAAAGGTAAATGTCATTTCACACTTGATGAGACAAGACAAGATTCATATGCTTATAACTCATGAACAAATGCGATGACACTACAGGCATGCAAGCTATGTTATGCAAGGTGACCATATAAATGATAAATGCAACATGCAAAGAATGTTCAAAGGAGTATTTCTTAGTTCATGCGAGGTCTTTTCTTAGGGAACATTGTGTCTAATTTCTCGAAGAGAGAACCAATCAAAGAATAGAATATTTGCAACTTAGGGGATGTAGTGCATCACATCAGGCCACCAAGAGGAATGTAATATGTTGAGATCATTCTTATAAAGGACATCACACGCAATTTCATCCACAAAGTGACAAACACATTGTATAAAGTAACAAGGCTGCACTAAGAACCAAGAAAAAGGAAAAAATGAATAATGAATAATGCCAATGTATGCCCCCACTTTACAGGAATTTATACACATTATTTTGTGAGAAATTACTTTAAAGTATAAAATGCAAAAAAGAAATAAGACATGAGAACCAACTTGGATAGCCCCTATGCCAAGTCATGTTTCTGGGTAAGGCTACGTCATGCAAGAGAAAAAGAAAAGAGAGGGGTTTCCCCCCAGAATGAAAATACCAAACACATAAGCGATATATGGATTTTGGGTCAGTACTTTTTTTACTACAATCTGTTGTTTAGAGAGCTCGAAACTGTCATCATCCCCCAAATACATAGAACTGGAAGAATGACACAAAGAGAGCGAAAAAAAAGAAAAAACAAAATTCGTTTTGTGTCAACATGGAAGAGACACAGGATTTCTCGACACTTTGCATCATCCCCAAAAGGAAACACAAGAAAAAGGAAAAAGAAAAAGGAGAAGCTTTTCAGTCAACATGAAAAAGACATTTCAGTCTCAATGCTTTGTGTCATCACCAAAAGGAAAACACAAGCAAAATAAAATGAAAAGCTGAAAGGAAATGAAAGTGATTTTGGGTCAAGATGAGAGAGAAATTTCAGTCTCAATGCCTTGCATCATTCCCAAAAGGAAAACACAAGCAAAAGAAAACGAAAAGGTGAAAGAAAATGAAAGGGATTTTGGGTCAACATGAGAGAGATATTTTGGTCTCAATGCCTTGCATCATCCCCAAAAGGAAAACACAAGAAAAAAATAAAAGGAAAAGGAAAAGGAAAAGAGAGGCACTTTGGGTAAACATGGAAGAGACATCGGGCATCTCAACGCTTTGCGTCATCCCCAAAAGGAAAACACAAAACAAAGCAAAAAATAAAATGGAAAAGACCTTTTGGAACAACATGAAAGAGACATAGGGCATCTCAATGCTTTGCATCATCCCCAAAAGGAAAACACAAAACAGAGTGATGTACGACATAGAGAAGAATGAGGGTACAAATAGAAGAATATCACAAAGAGAGGAGAATATCAAATGTCATGTTATGGGGGAACATGATACACACATGCACACAAAAGAAAAAGAAAAAGAATAGTAAGGAAAATGTAAGTCAATCGATAAGAAAATCATCCACCTCCCAATCTCAATTGGTATAAGTGGAAGGTGAATAACGTAGCTAAGGGAAAATGAAAAATGCATTACTAGGACAAGGCTATCAACTTCTTTCCCCCACTGAGTGAAAGGAAAGAATGAGCTAAGATAGGTGATGGGAAAGGTTAGGAAATAGTGAGAATGGAAGATTCTACAAATATTGCATGATGTGGTGATTTGTAGAGGTTTACGGATTTATTGGATAGTAATTATCGCCATCAAAATGATACTTGCTCAATATTTCTTTCAATTGACGACACTCATCACTTGTATGTCCAATAACATGATGATATGCACAATGTGGAACATTAGAATCTTTAGGATAGATTACCAACCTATTCATAGGTGGTAATAAAATGAGTTCTTTGTTTAAAAGTATTTGTAATTTCCTTTCACATTCAAGTGGTGGATGGAGAGGAAACTCTAGTTTTCTCAACTTGTAAGGTCATCATTTACTAGATTCAACCTTTTTTGTGGATTGAAGGAGGCAAAGGACCCATGGGGATTCTATCATCCTTGTCATTGGTATCATGTAAGGGTTGTTCATGAGGAAGGAGGATATTCAGATCGGGGGAGAATCAAAGATAACCATGCCATCATCATGAAGTCTCCAATATTCTAAAGGAGGCTTGATTTCATGAGGAGGATCTTGATTACCTAACATAGTTGTGTTTTCATCTGTTGGTCTTTTTCTAAAAGTTGATGAATGTTATGTTCATTTTTTGTGTCACATCATTGTTTGCTTAAGATTGTAAAACCTTTTTCATAATTTTCTTCAAGGTTTATTGGTGTGTTTGTTACTTTGTTATCATAGAATGGTTGAGGGGTTGCTTGTTTATAGGAACTAGGTCCACCTATTGCAGGGAACTTAGGTCCTTCATTTGTTGTAGGATGTAGGTAACCAAACATATCAGGAGGTGATACTATAGGAAGGTCTTGTTGTTTCATGGAGAGATAAAAGGATGCATTGGCTTCAAGGTTGTCAAGACATTCATTTAAGAACTTATTCATGTGGTCATAATCTTCTCCAATGATGTCAACATCACAAGGAGGACATTCGTGTGTTGTTGAAGGAGCATGAGGAAGCTCAAGGTCATTAGGATTAGTTCCAAAGGCACAATTTGACATGTCCACTAAAGATTTTAATGACATCCAAAAGCTATTAAAGCAAAAAGCCATGATGAAAGTAAACAATATGCAAGAAATAGAAGAAAACAAAAAATCTTGAAATTATGATAGAATGTAATAATAGAAAACTAAAATGCAAAAAATGGGCAAAAAATGACAAAAATTAAAGTGCAAAATGTGCAGAAGGACTAAGTCACCCAGTGTGGCGAATTAGCCCCAGTGATGATTTTTTTGATATTTTTAAGAAATTTTAAATTCAATTTGATGCTTTTCAAATGCACAAATGCAGCTATAGTATGAAAATGCAGAATTTTGTTATTTTCCAATGAAATATGATGCAAAAATGCAAGCAATATGAGCTTTTCACTAATGCAATTTTTAAAACCCTGGAATGCAATTTAAACAATGAAAAACCTAATGAAATGTTGATGCAAATTAAACATAGGATGCACTTGAAATTAGGATAAAAAATGTTCAAAAGTTGGGTTCACCAAAATGTAAACAAAGATTTTGGCATCCAAATGCTTTCTAACCCTTCTAGGGTTTTTCACCTAAAAGGGGAAAGATGGTCCAAAATGCAATGTAAACATTCAAAGATTAATGTGATATGTGTGCAATATGCCTAAGTATGATGTATAAATGCAATAAACTGAAAAAGAAAGGTGATTATTGATGAAAAACCTAAGAAATGCAATTTTCTAGAAAACGCAGTGATGTATGCAAAACACCTAAGAATGCAAGTAAATGGTGACAAAATTAAATAGAATTGGAGGGGTGCACCTAAAATCTAAATTCTGATGCAGATGGGCTCTGGAATCCTATAAAGTTGAATGGAAATGTTGACTAGGACACTTACGCCAAGTTGGACGACTTAGTCCAGTTTCGGGGAAAATCCGTCAGAACATGAATCTACCAAATGGGTACTCAGAAATGTGAAAATGAATTTTCAGGCCTGGCAGTACAACTAATTCACCACAAATGGTGATTTAGTCCACTTGGGAATTTCTAGAAATTCAGGGCAAGATTTTGTAGCTTTCAGTCTGTACTTCCTTTCCTGACAGGAGTCTGATATAGATTCTATATAAAACATGTTGAAATTGGTATCCAAGATTCAATTAAGGCTTTTTTGACTTTGATGACTTTGATGGATTGTAAACACCTTTTTGACACTTTCCTCTTTGACAAATCTACATACAAGACCTACAAACACACATGCAAAGAGGGGGAAAAGGGTTAAGGGTTAGAGTATAGGGGTTTTCCTTGGTCAAACCCTAATTTGGTAATGAAACCCTAGATAATGAAATGAAATAAGAAGAGAATGATAAATAAAAAAAATTCAATTTCATAAACTTACACAACCCTTGATGCGTAAATCTAAAGATATGTAATGTAGTGTTCCAATGGATGACTTGATAATGCTTAGAGTGCTTGAATGCTTAGTAGTTTCTTTATTCATTAAGTTAATGAATGCTTGAATGAAATGGGGGTTAAAATGAGAGTTAAAACCCTTATTTATACCTAATTTTTCATTATTTCCCAAAAATAACACATCACAGGCTGACCTCAAGGGTAAGAGAATAAAATCCCGCCAGAAAATTAAAATTATTTTGATTTTCGTACCTAGTGGGACTAAGTCGCCCCAGGTGGCGACTTGGCCCCACCAAGGCAATTTTACTAGGTGTTAGACATTAAAGTGCATTAAATAAGGTTTAACAGGAATATCCTCAAAAATAAACTTAAGTAGTGTCAGAAAGTGCATAAAGGGCTCATTTAAACAAAAGAAAGGGTCAATTTAGTGATGAAAAGCCTAGAAAAATGTGAGTTTGTTACAAATCTTTATAACACTTTGAAATAAGACAAGTGGTAAGTGATAAAAAGAGGTTATTTAAGTAAATTTTAATGAAAGGGTCCTAGAAAAGTGTGAAAGTGGGTTACAACACTTCGCAACACTTTTACAAGACATCTGAGACATCATAGTGATTTACAAGGGTCCAAGACCTAATGTCAATGTGTTGGCAACATTACAACATTAAATCTAGACAAAATCAAGCCAAAGTCCACTAGAAGGGCCGAAACATGAGAAAACGTAGAAGGTTTACTTTTTTCATGTCCACACAACTTATCCAGTCCTTGGAATAAACCCTTCAGCTAGTGGTCGGATATCAGACCCAAGAAAGCCAACTGTGAATAGGAGCTCCTCAAGAATGTTGGGTTTTCCATCTTCGGGTGATTCGTGCCTCTGAAATCACTAACAAGTAAAAAAAGTGAACCAAAAAGGATCCAAGACCCATTTTGTAGACCATACAGGCCAAACAAGGTATGGGAACTAGAACGACTTGGAACACACATTCCCTTGATTGTTTTGGCCTCAAAAATACTAAATCATCATACATAAGCAAGGAAAAAATGTCATGAAAATTTCTCAAAAGAAAATTATTACAAGATTGGGTATGGACCCAAGAACTTAGCCAAACTAAGGCATTTGGATCCATCATTGAAACAATATGGTATTAATTAGAAAAATAAGGGGAACCAAATATCTATTCATCCATTCGATCCCATAATGGTGGCAGTATAATAGCAACATCAAAGCTACATGGTTCACACATAAATGATGGAAAGGAAATGAAATGGGAGGTGAACACACTAGGTGAAAATGATATAAAAGTATGAGTTCACTTCCCAAATTCGAAATAACCCTTGAGATGAGAGTAAAAGACTATAAAATTAATGCCAACATGCCCACTAGATATGAGAACCCATGCCAAATTATAATTAAACAATAAGCGAACATGCTGGAGAGGATTAATAGCTAATAATGACGAGATTTACTATCCCTCCAAAATGGTAAGCTTACCAACCAAAAAAAAAACATTACTTGTGTAGAATTATTTAGATACTAGATTATTTTTACTAGATAGTTATCCAATAGTTTATTTTAGTTATTGAACTTAGTTTTTACTATAACTAACTAATTTATTATTTAACATTCATTAAGTATTGTATAGTAATGCCTTATTAACATAATATGTAATTCTAATAAGTAGATCTTGAATGATTAATAAGGGTACTTATACCTGATTTCTATTTAGGATTTTATGTTTAGAAAATTAACAGTTAGTCTTAAGAACCCATTAACCTAAGTGTGAATTCAAACATTCCAAAACATGAATTTTTTTGGATAATATAATTATTGAAATTTAAAAACTAATATTTGTGTCTTTATGAGTGCAAAATATTAAATATGAGACAAGAAAACTCAAGGAAGACAAGTGTTAATATCCTCAATCAATATATCACTTAGGATGTAGAATTAGTCAGGGAACACACATGAAGTACACTTAAACCTAACACATAAGGTGAACTAGAATCTAACAAGGTACTTTTTGTATCCATTTATCATCTAATTTGATCCTATGAAATAATTGGTGTGTGACCTATGTTTCTTCTTTTTATTTTATTTCAAATATTGATTATTATCTCACATTCTAGTGGTTATTGATATACCCATTTGGTTAGAGAGGTTGTTGAAAACATTAAAAAATTCCATCTGCATACATTAAATTTTCTTATTATCCATATATAGTAAATGAGTAGGTTGAAGATACTTATGATATGTAATGCTAAATAAGAAATCATGGTAATTTATGGTTATGATATGGGTTGATGCAAGAAGTTAGGTCCACAAAAAGCTCAAAAAGTGGAAGTGTTTTTGCTGTTTTTCAGAATTTGTAACACTTGGAGTCAAAATTTGAGGCACTTATAGAATGAATCTTAGAAAAGGTCACTAATATTAAATTTTGAATTTTGAATCTAGTTTCCAAATATGTAAATTATTCAAATACCCAGATTATATAAATTAAATTTTGATAGGGATCTGTAAAAACCACTTTTTGAAAGTCTTTTTTTTTTATCATACCTTGCACATGTACGAACACCACTTTTTGACCCAAATAAAATTATTTTTCTAATTAATTTTTGGGAAAGAGAGCTAACAACATGAAGATTTATGAGGAAGTTTTTTTGTAATTTTTTGTTGAATATTTTTTTTATTGATTTTTTATTGTTCTTAATTGTTGTTTTTAAAAATCAGCGTGTACGGATAGCATAATTGAACCTAAACTAAACATTTTTTGAATATTTTATTTTCCATTGTGTATAGAATTGTTTGAAGATTGATGCCATATAATTTTTTTTACAAGAAACTTAACTAAAAACAAGTTATTAAAAAAGAAAAAAAGCCTGATATTTCAAGTTTAAGGCCTAGTTTGCTTAGAAATTAATTAAAAAATAACAAACATAATCCAATGTTAATAAAAATTATATATTCAAAAACCAGACATCGTGTTCTCTAATGGTTTTTACTTTTATAGATTGATTCGAGAAAAAAATCCATCAACCATATTGCCAAAGTTGGACATTCTTCTAAAATTTTCTTTACTTTTTTAGTTGTAGGTCAAAAGCTAAGGCTCAAATTGCTAAGACTTTCCCAAGCCTAAAACCAAGGCTACATGTGGGTTGGGAATTTAATTTTTAAATAATGTGTACACATTATTAAAACGCATACACATTATTAAAACACATACATGTTATTTAAATGAAACACGTATGCATTATCTTATTACCCGTTGGGTAAAGGTAACATGTACACATTCCTATAATACAATGTGTATGTGTTTCATAATATTCAATCGTATTTTTGTGTTTTTTATTACAAATTTTTCTTGTGCAAGGCATATTCTATTCAAATTGTTGGAAGAAACAAGTGCAAGTTGAATTTTCTGAAGTGGAATCAAGTGTAAGAATATCTTACAACAAGATTTGGAAAAAGAGAACTTTTTGATGTATTCGTGGTGTTTTTGTACTTCAAAGTTTATAGAAGAAAATATCTTCATACTACATAGTTTTGTTTGAATATTTGAAGAAGGCAATTTAAAAATAGGTTACTTGAATCATTTTTTTTGTCATCAAAAAGGGTTTGGTAACCATGGGATCAAAGCAAAGACAAAAAAAAATGTAGAAATTTAATGACACTCGAAGAAATTCAAGCAAATAAAGAAATGGAGGCAAAAAGACAAAGGCATAGAAGAGAAAGGATTAATCAAATGAAAATTTGGAAGCACCTAGTTCCATGAATGTTGAAAAGGTAGCCATGAATGATGAAACAAATGTAGATGATGCAAATGTGGAGATGGTGAATATGGAAGGAAATGCAATTATGGAGACAAACCCAACTATGCCTTCGACTTCAACTTTGAATGATATGGAAATAGTACTTATGCAAACAACTTCGGGTATGTCTTCAAATACACCTCCCAATGATATGGAAAATGCACATATTCAAACAATCTATCTAGGTATGTTTTCAAACCTAAGTCTTGATAATATTGATCTTGCTTATTTAGATGAAGCTGGATACACCATTGATGATATCAACAATTCTAGGGTTAAAACAATGCAAAAACAAAAAAATAATGAAATTATATCTTATGAGAATGAAAATGAGAATGAAATCCCTCATATTGATGAAAATGAGAATGAAATCCCTTTTACATTTGAAAATGAAAATGAAACCCCTTGTGTGAATGAAAATGAAACCCCTTGTATGGATGAAGGTGAAAATGTTTTTTTAAGAATTGAAAAAGATGTGCTAGATAACCTTCGTGGTAAAGTTTCTTGGAGACAAATTACAACTTATGGAAATATAATATATAAAATGTTTTTTTATAGAAATAAATTAGGATTCCAATGTCAACTCATGGTGCAATTGATGAGAATGTCAAAAATGAGAAAAGTGATGAAAAAATTAGGTATTTTTATAAAACCAAAAAAGAAAGATGATTTAGTAGAACAAGTCATATATAGTGTTGCTAATGCTATTGATTTTATAGGTAAGAAAAGTCAATCTAAAGATGAACATGGTTGAAGAAGATGGCTTTGCGCATGGGTGCGAGCTAGGCCCGCGTGCCCTAGCTCTTCTTCTCTTCTTCCCATCTGTGCTTGGAGGCCATGTCTGGTGCGTTCTCTGGGGTGGGGTTTTGCTTGAGCTTAGGGGTGCGCTGGTCGGTTTGGGGGCTGACCTTTGTTTGTCCTGTGGGCATTTTTTTTTCCTGCATTTTTTCCTGCGTATCTTTGCTGTGTTTGGCGCTTCCTTGGTGGGTGGTGTCTAGCGGTTGAGACTACGGGTCTCTTGCCCCGTCTCTCTCCTTTTTTGGTGGGTTTGTGCTTTTTGATCCATGGCGAATCAGGGTTTTGTCTTATCTCAAGTTTCCTCTGAGGATTTGGAGATGGTTGAGTCGTCTTCCTCGTTGCATGTCAGGAGTAAGGATCAGATGGGTAAAACCCAATTTGGGGATGGGGTTTCCTCTTCAAAAGGGTTGTTTCGAATTAAAAAAGTAAACAGATGTTTGGAGAGATCTAAGGATCGACCAGTTTTGGTTATTCAACCTGAGCAAGTTTCAGAAGATGTTGATTATTGGTGTAATCATGCCCTTATTTGCAAATTTTTGGGCCTTCGTCTCTCCCTGCCGGTGTTGGATTCCTGGGCACGACGGGTTTGGAACCCTGAAGGTGATATGGAGATTATTTTGGCAGCTAATAACTATTTTCTGGTTATCTTTTCAAGCATGTCGGATAGGCATAGGGCTTTTGAAGGAGGCCCTTATTTCTTTAACCAGGTGGGGCTTTTCATCAAGCCTTGGCACATGGGCTTCAACTCTGCTGAAGAGATCCCATCGCGGGTTCCTGTATGGGTTCGGTTGCCAAGGCTTCCTTTGGAATTCTGGAGGGAAGATATTCTTCACTCAATCTCATTGCTCCTTGGAAAACCTGTGGGTTCGGCTACACAAACTCAGGACCGTAAGGTAATTTCTTTTGCCCGTATCTGTGTTGAAGTTGATCTGAATAACCCGTTACCAGATTCTATGGAAATTCGCATGGGATCATCTTCTTGGATCCAACATTTGGATTATGAGACCCTCCCTTTTAGATGTAGAATTTGTCATGAATATGGTCATTTATACCGCAAATGTCCCAGATATAAATCCTCCCCCTCGGCTCCCTCTGGACTTCCTAGGGGGACAAGGGGAAGGCTCCTTTGTCTAATGAACCTGGAGATAATGAGGGTTTTATTCCAGTTAAGTCTCGTAACAAAGGAAAGGGCAAGAAGAGAACTTGGTTAGATAGACAGAATGATGGCACTATTAACAGGTTTGATGTTCTTGAGGATTTGGTCCAAGAGGAAGGTATTCCTGTTGAGCTCTCTTCTGGGGCTAAGGCTCTGCATGAGGTTTTGGATGAGGATGCAAAGAAAGAGGATCAAATTCTATCTTCAGGGGACCACCAGGTTGCTCAGATGGCTATGGATTTTCCTTCTCAAGATCAGGATATTAGGGTTCTCCAGGGATCACAAGCTCCGAAGGGCTCTGTTGTGGTGGCTCCTGATCCCCATGCTCCTAAGGGGGCCTCTGATTCTGTGAAGGGTAACAAAGCTCCTCCTGTTTTAGGGTTACAACAGAAATCCTTTAAAAAGGGGCCTCTTGATAAACCGTCAAAGAGTGGAAGGAAAACTGATCAAGAGAAGGTGAAGATTATGGGTGATACTTTGGTTGAGTCTGGGTCTGTGAAACCCATTGATTCCCACTTCTCCCACCCCCATAAATGATTGTTTTATCATGGAATGTAAGGGGGTTGAACAGCATCCCTAGACAAAAGGCTGTTCGTAGACTAATTGAATCTCAGTCTCCTGATGTGGTCTTTATTCAGGAAACTAAGCTTACAGTGGATGATTTGGATAATTGTGCTTCGCGTATCTGGCCCCAGGGCAACTGGCAGGGGGTGGGTGCTTTGAACAGTTCTAGGGGGGTGGCTTGCTTCTGGAACCCGAGGAAAGTCTTCCCCTTATGGTGGAGTTCTAGTCGGTCGTCCATTTCTTTGGTTGCCTCTAGTTTGGAGACTGGAGAGAGATGTCTCTTATCCAATATTTATGCTCCTACTGATTTCTCAGGTAAGTCAAATCTCTGGGCTCATATAAGATTCATCCGAGCCTTAGACCCATTCCTCCCATGGATTTTGGCGGGTGACTTTAATGCTATTACTTGCTTGGAGGAAAAACAAGGAGGGTTAGCTAGGCTGGACCCTTCTGCAAATCTGCTCAGGGATATGATTGGTTCCTTGAATCTCATTGATGTGAAGCCAACAAATGGGGTCTTTACCTGGAATAATAGGAGATGTGGTATAGAGGCTATCTCAGAAAGGCTTGATAGATTTTTGGTTTCGTGCTATTGGATGAACAGTAGGTTGATCACCAGTTCAGAAATTCTTGATTGGAGGGGCTCTGATCACTGGCCTATCAAGCTCTCTGTCACTACTTTTGGAGTCACCAAAAATCCTTCTTTCAAATTTCAGTTGATGTGGTTAAGAGATCAGTCTCTGCATGATCTTATGTTGGATTGGTGGTATGAGGGGATGCCTTCCCATGGGACGAACATGTTTACTTTTAGTAAGAGGCTTCAACATGTGAAGTATAGGCTTAAGAGATGGAATAAACAATGCTTTGGGAACCTGCATGCTCAGAAGTTGGCTACTCAGTCCAAGCTGGATAACATCACTCGTCAGATTTGGGACCAAGGTTTGACCTCTGATCTAAGTATAGCTGAGTCCTTGGCTCTTAAGGGTTTAGAAGAGTGGGAGCTTCGGGAAGAGATCTTCTGGAAGCAAAAATCTCGCGTTGATTGGCTTCAGGAGGGGGATAGGAACACTGCATTCTTTCATAATTCGGTTAAGGCTCGGAGGCTGGGGAATTCTATCGCCTCTCTGGTCTCGCCTAATGGGGCTCAGCTCTCTTCTAGTGCTGATATTTCCAGGGAAGCGTCAATTATTTTTCAAACCTATTTTCTAGGGAGGATCTTGCTGCTAGGGCTGAGGAGAGGGCCATCTTAGATTGTATTCCCCACCTGGTCTCAGCTGAGATGAATGGGGCTCTCTCATGTCCTATCTTGTTACCTGAGTTGGAGAAAGTGGTGTTTAATATGAAAAAAGGTAAGGCTCCTGGCCCGGATGGGTTTCCGATTGAGTTCTTTCAGGAGTTCTGGGAAATAATAAAGTTTGATCTCCTCGAGGTGGTTCAGGAATCACATAGGAACAAACAGATGCTCAAGTCCATGAATTCTACTTTCTTGGCTCTCATACCCAAGAAGGAGGGGGCTAATCAGCTGGTTCATTCAGGCCTATTGCGTTATGTAATGTTGTTTACAAGATTATCACCAAGTTAATTGCAGAGAGACTCAAACCACTCCTTGGTACTCTGATCTCTGCTGAGCAGGGTGGTTTTGTTGAAGGAAGACAGATTCTGGATGGTGTTGTGATAGCAATGGAAGCTATTCATTCTATGGCTAATTCTAAGGAGAGGGCTATGTTCATTAAACTTGACATGGCTAAAGCTTATGACCGGGTGAGCTGGGAGTTCTTACAGAAAATTCTCTTGGCTTTTGGCTTCGCTGAGGAGTGGGTTATTTGGGTTCTTAGTTGTGTGACCTCTGCCTCCTTCTCTGTTCTCATTAATGGGGAACCTTCTGATTTGTTTAGTGCTTCTCGGGGACTCCGGCAAGGGGACCCTTTATCTCCTTATTTATTCATTATCATGGCGGAGGGCCTTGGAAGATTTATTAAATCTCAAGTGAGGCAGGGTCTTATCCAAGGCTGGAGCTGGAACAATTATCTTCCTTCCTACTCTCATCTTCAGTTTGTGGATGATACTGCATTGATGGGCTTGGCTAGAATTAGTGAGGCGGTGAACTTCAGGAGAGCCTTAGATATCTATTTGAAGGCTTCAGGTCAGTGTGTTAATGATGAAAAATCCTCCATTTATTTCTTTAATACCCCTCAGCTTATTCAGAGCAGGATTGCTAGGATCCTTAGATTTCAGATCGGTTCTCTTCCCTTGATGTACCTTGGGATCCCTTTGGCTTTGGGATCTCAGCGTAGAGTTTACTTGCAGGGGATTTTGGATAAATTTCAGAGTAAGGTTAGTCATTGGACTTTCAGATGGTTATCTTCTGTTGGGAGAGTGGTTCTTCTAAAGACTGTGGTGCAGTCTCTCCCCATTTATAGGTGTTGTGTGCAAGTTCCCCCTTCCAGCTTTGTGAGGGAATTTGATGCTTTGTCTCAGAAATTTCTTTGGTCTGGTAGCCTTCTTTCCTCGAAGTGGAGTTTAGTCAAATGGGAGTCTGTCTGCAGGCCGAAGCCTACTGGGGGCCTTGGTCTTAGGTCTTTGGCTCTGGCTATCACTGCCTTGGCTGCCAAGCTTTACTGGAGATGGTGCATTAATCAGGATCAGGATTGGGCCAAGATTCTTACCCACAAGTATCTTCCTGGTGCTGATAGCCTTGATGTGTCGCGATTTGTTTTGGTGGGTAAAGGTTCTTGTATTTGGGATACCCTTAAGAAGGGAGCTCAACTGATTAAGGAGGGTCTCTTCTGGATCTGTGGTAGAGGCTCTGATGCTTTGTTTTGGCAGGACTCTTGGGATGGCCACCCTCCCATTCTCTCTAGCTTCCCTCAGCTTCAGCCTCTTTGCCATATTTTTTCTGAGGCTGGTTGGATTAAGGTGGAGCAGTTTAAAACAGTCAAGCGTATTGGTCAGGCGGTGGTGGCTTGCTGGAAGGATCCGCAGGAGTGGCCCATGGGAGGTTCTGATGTGGATCGTGATGTCCTTGCTAGAATTTTGGAGGGAAGGCTTTGCAGTTCCCTTAATGTGAGGGACGTTTTGGCTTGGAGTCCTAGTCCAAATGGTAAATTTACTGTGGCTCAAGGCTATGCTATTCTTGATAGGAACTTATATGGTCCCGTTGAGGTGCATTGGTGGAAAAAGGTTTGGGACAAATTTTCTTGGCCCAAATGCAATTTCTTCTTATGGTTGGTTGCTCAGAAGAAGTGCCTCACTTGGGAAAATCTCCGCAAGCGAGGTTTCCAAGGTCCTTCTATTTGCTTCCTTTGTTCGCACAGTGAAGAATGTACCTCCCACTTGTTCTTCCTTTGCCCTTTTTCTAGAGAGATATGGCATAGATGGTGGGAGGCTTGGCATCATGGTTGTATTCATGCTACTTCCCTAATTGAATTTTGGGAGAGTTTGGGCAGGCCTCCTGCGAAGACTTCTTTCCTGCAGGTGGCCTGGTCTGTTGGACCTATTTTCATTCTCTGGAACCTTTGGTTGGAGAGGAACCGGAGAGTCTTTTGTGGTTCCAAATTGGGGAGTTTTCAATTGTGGAAAAAGATTATTAGCAGGCTTCAGGAGACTATTTCTGCTAAGTGTGATATGTCTGAAACTATTGATCCTGGTGATCTTGCTATCGTGAGGAATTTGAACCTAGGGGAGAGTAGAAGGGGAAGCATTGTTGGAAGACGACCCCATCATGTCAGGCAACGGGTCTGTCGGGATGGGAGGTGGATGCCTCCCCCGGTGGGGGTCCTAAAGATTAATACTGATGGTTCTTCTCGTGGGAACCCTGGTCATGCTGGTGTGGGGGGTATTGGTAGAGGTAATGATGGTGGTGCATTTTTTTTCTTCTCTAGTTACAAAGGTCAGCAATCTAATAATCTGATGGAGGCCCTTGCTATTAAGATTGCTATTGAGCGTGGTTGCTCTTTAGGTTGGAGGAGGATCATTTGTGAGTCTGATTCTCAGATTGTTGTGGATATGCTGAACAACCAGAGGTTGGATGATGTTAGTTGGCAATTAGCCTCTGTGGTTAGACAGACTCTAAGTCTATGTAGTTCTTTGGATTCGGTCTCCTTTTGCCATATCCCTAGAGAATGGAACAGAGTGGCTGATTGTTTGGCGAAGTGGGCTTCAGAGAATGTGGATGGTTGGGATATTAGTGGAAGGGAGGTCTTACCTTCTGATTATCTTGGGACCCTGGAGAGGTTATTAGTGGAAGACATGAATTTGTAATGTTGTTTCTGGTGGTTTCTTGTGGTGGTCTTGGTTTGGTGGGCCTCTGGCCTTTGCCTTGTAATTTGGTTTTGATTGAATAATATTTTTACCCCTTTTTTATAAAACATTGAACACTTAACATAAGTTACCCAAAAAAAAAAAAAAGAAAAAAGAAAAGTCAATCTAAAGATAAGAATGTGGCTCATTGTGCAATAACAACTGCTCTAGTTGATAAAGCAACTTCAAATAAAAGAATGTTAATTAAGATTAGTAAATGTATACAATTAAATCCTAAAATGTTGATAAGAGCTGCTAAAAGAAGAGAAATTATTGAAAAGGATCCAATTAATCAATGTTGGAGTTTTATTGGTAGACTCCCAAGATGATACATGAAATTAACTAATGAAATTAAATCTTTAGTCGATAAATTTTGGCATGATAATACAAGAGTATCACCTATAATTAGAGATGTCTTCAAATTAAGGGCGAGTTCTAAAATTCGTGAACATCATCCAAAGCATCTCTTAGATATGACTCAAACTGAATTATATAAAAAAAATTTAGATGCTTCAATCTTACCATTGAATATTAACATAAGTCAAATATCATTTGAAAAGTGTAAACCTTGGTATGTTAGACTTAATAAGCAATGAATCTCAAGTTGTTGTAAGACTCATGTACAATTTCATTAATATTATGATAGTTTTTGATATATACGATGCACTTTGCATGGTAACCAAATTATGCAAGACATTTGTGGTATTAATATGTCACCTAAAAGAATCAAAGATTTTATAGCAGGTTTGTTTTGTGAACCTTGTAATGGAAACTTATTTTATTTAAAAGCATGTATTTCTGAAGAATGAAATAGATGTGGTAACTTTTCATTATTAGGAGAATTTATGCATGAAAGTAGTTTAGATGAATTTGGACAACAATTAGTGGATGTAATTTTTTTTAAAAATGTTGAGTATTCTTTAAAAGATGGAAAAACTAGAAAACATTGTGAGCTAATTGTGGAAGAAATTAGTGTGCATGCATGTATTAAAGAATTTAAAATAATATTGTACGTAAATATGTTCAACACTCTTAGTATGCTCATTTGCTTGATAATCAATTTCGTTTATGTAAAAACACATTCCCAATTAGAACTATATTGTTAGTTGTTCATTTTGCTAAAAATTATACTCTTGCTCCACAAGAAGAAATTTAATCACCTTATTATAATTCCTTGCAAGTAGCTATATTTTTTCATATTGTTTATAGACATGCGAATGATAGTAGAGAAGACAATAGAATTTTTTTGAGAGAGTACCATTTTTATGTAAGTGATAATAAATTAAATTCATCTGAGTTTGTTCAATATTGTTTTGATATATTTTATAAAAATTTAAAAGATAGAGGAATTCAAATTCTAGAACATCTCATATGGTTGGATAATTGCATAGGTCAATTCAAAAATGCTAGAATGTTTTATTGGTTATGTAGAGTTCATAAGGAAAATAATATCCAACACATATGGAGTTTTTTTTTAAGTTGGTCATGGTAAGGGAGAACACGATGGAGCAAGTGCATGTGTGAAAAGAGATCTTTCTAGAGAGCAACTAAAATTTGAGGATGCAATGAAATTTAGAGATGCACGTGCAATTGTAGATTGGTGCAATACCAAATTATCTACAAGAACAAGTGAGAGCTCAAAAATTCGACGCTTCTTTTGGTTAGTTGAAGAAAATGATATTTTTTCCTGACAAGATTGTGAAACAATTAATATATCTGCAAAATGGCATTCATTTAAGAGTTTGAATGCAAACACGTGGACAATATGGACAAGGGAGTTGGCATGTTTTTTTCAATTTTGTATTGCAAGTGATTGGGAGGCGTGTGAAAATATGGAATGGGTCAAACAATGAAAACAAAGAGAGTTAACACCTACATTGACACATGTTCAACATGGAATGACAATTGAAGATAATCAAGTGTTCACATCAAATGATTATGATCATGTTTCAGATCTTGTACAAGAAGCTACATTATTTATTGAGTTGAATTTTGTATGTATGCATGTTTATATATGTGAATTAAATATAAGTCACTCTTTATTGAATTTTTTATTTACTTGTGTAGGACATGTGTATGTTGTTGTTGCAACTGAGGGGAATGAAGAGGAGACAAAGTATTGGTTAGCTAGATGTGTTGAAAGAAAACATAAGTTGGTAAATCCTAGACTGGATGATGGCAACTTTAAGTATCCAACTGGTTCAGTTGTTGTTGTTAGCACCTGGCTTCGAAAATATTTGATAAGAAAGAATGGCTTTCATGCATTTGAAGATTATGAAAGACACAAGAAGATTATACATTATTCACATTTGATTTTGGCAACCAATATAAAACTAGTTAGATATCAAGGGAGGCCTACTAATAAATTTGGATGGACACTTTCAATGGATGATCATGAGACAATCATACATGCATTACAAAAAAGAGAGGATGTAGATGGTACAATAGAGTAAATAAATATTGGAAGTATATAGTTGTATATATATTTAATTGATATATATATTTGTCTTTAGTAATTTTCTAATTAAAGTTTTATATCATTTTTTGTTTCAAGTCTCCCAAAAGTAGATTCTTTACAAAAAATAGAGGAGATGCACATATATTACTATGAAATTTGAATCTAGAGACAAGAAACTATATATAGTTCTAGATACGTTTAATTGATAGTATAAATATAAAACTAAATTTAATTCATTGTCACTCTATAAAAAAAATATAATTGATTTCATATCCCCTTAATCCATTATCTTAAAACCCCTTAATCCATCCTCTTATGTGCCATTAATACATCCTCTTTCATCTCCTTAAGTCTCTCTATTAATTCCCCTTAATCAATTCTATTACAACCCCCTAATCCATATCCTCATATATCTACCCTTAATCCATCCACTTGCATCCCCTTAAGTCACTCTCTCAACACCCCTTAATACATCCTCTTAGGACCCCTTAATCCATATCCTCATATATCTACCCTTAATCCATCCAATTTCATCCCCTTAAGTCTCTCTCTCTACACCCCTTAAGGCATCCTGTTAGGACCCCTTAATCCATATCCTTGTATATCTACCCTTAATCCATCCACTTGCATCCCGTTAAGTCTCTCTCTCAACACCCCTTAAGCCATTTTCTTAGGACCCCTTAATCCATATCCTCGTATATCTACCCTTAATCCATACATTTACATCCCCTTAAGTAATACATTTACATCTACCCTTAAGCCCTTAACTCTCTCAATCCTCTTAGGACCCCTTAATCCATATCCTCATATATCTACCCTTAATCCATCCACTTGCATCATGTCAAGTCTCTCTCTCAACACCCCTTAAGCCATCCTCTTAGGACCCCTTAATCCATATCCTCATATATCTACCCTTAATCCATCCACTTGCATCCCCTTAAGTCTCTCTCTCATCACCCCTTAAGCCATCCTCTTAGGACCCCTTAATCTATATCCTCATATATCAACCCTTAATCCATCCACTTGCATCCCCTTAAGTCACTCTCTCAACACCCCTTAGTCCATGCTCTTAGGACCCCTTAATCCATATCCTCGTACATCTACCCTTAATCCATCCACTTGTACCCCCTTAAGTCACTCTCTCAACACCACTTAAGCCATGATCTTAGGACCCCTTAATCCATATCCTCATATATCTACCCTTAATCCATCCACTTGCATCCTTTTAAATCTCTCTAGGGTTCATGAGAAGCTTAGAATAACAAATCTATATGGGTTAATGGTTTAGGGTTCATTTCCTAGTCTCTAGGTCATATGGTTTAGGGTTTAGGGTTTCTAGGGTTCATGAGATGCTTAGAATAACAAATTTATATGGGTTTTAATGGTTTATGGTTCATCTCCTACGATTTAGGTCTTATGGTTTAGGGTTTATGGTTTTAAGTCACTCTCTAAACTCCCCTTAATCCACCCTCTTACATCCCTTTAATTAATTATATCGACTCCCCTTAATCCATCCTATTACATCCCTTCAAGTCATTTTATCAACTCCCCTTAGTCCACCCTCTTGCATCCCCTTAAGACATCCTCTTAAAGGACCCTTAAGTAATATCCTCTTACATACCCTTAATCCACAATATTGCATCCCTTAAGTCGCTCTTATAATTCCCCTTAAGCCATCCTCTTAGGACCCATTAAGCCATATCATAGGGTTCATGACATGCATCCCATTAAAACCCTCTTACATCCCTTTAATTCATTCTATCAACTCCCCTTAATCCAACCTCTTACATCCCTTCAAGTCATTCTATCAACTCCCCTTAATCCCTCCTCTTGCATCCCCTTAAGTCATCCTCTTAAAGGACCCTTAAGTCATATCCTCTTACATACCCTTAATCCACAATATAGCATCCCTTAAGTCACTCTCATAATTCCCCTTACGCCATCCTCTTAGGACCCATTCAACCACATCATAGGGTTCATGACATGCATCCCCTTAATTCACCCTCTTACATCCCTTTAAGTCATTCTACCAACTCCCCTTAATCCACTCTCTTACATCCCTTTAAGTCATTCCATCAACTCCCCTTAATCCACCCTCTTGCATCCACTTAATCCATCGTCTTAACTCCCCATAAGGCATTCTCTTAGGACACCCCTTAAGCTATATCCTCTTAGTTGCCCTTAATCCATCATATGGCAAACATCATTTGAATTTTTTTGGAATTTATAAGATCCAATTTTCTAACTTTTACTATATATTGTTCTTTTGTCGCATGAATTATTTACTTAAATGACTCATAAAAACTATAGTTACTTTACTTACATTAATTATTTTTGTAGGTTCTCATCAAGCTGGTCTACCATGTGATTGTCACTGTAAAATTATTTTATCAAGAGACTATGTAAATATCAATTTTTTGGTCTTGAGCTAAAATTTGATAAACTTTAATTGTATCTACATGCACATATATGTTTCATCATGTTATATAGTTGTATTAAACATCAATATACATTATATATGTTTCTTCGATGTATGAACTTCAATGAACTTATTAGTCACTTTTTAAATATCTTGTTCCAATTTTAAAGATTATACATTTCATGTATTGTAAATTTACCACATTTTATATAATTGTTCAATTATATATATTATACATTTTGTGAATACAAAGAGATAGATTTTTGTTTAATGATTCAAATATTTTCTATAATTGGAAAATAGTTAAAAATTATGAATATGATCTAAACTATTTAAGGAATGTTTTAATTTGTCACCTAACCATGTGATAAATTATATATATGAAATTTGATTCTAGATAAGAATTTATATAGTGCATGTATTACTTGAAAATTAGATAAACTATCTATACATACATGAGTGCATATAATCATCAAAATGAACATAACACGATCATAATAGACTGCATATATAATCATCATTTTAAAGTCAACTGATATAAATAAACAAAAAACATGATAATATTAATCGATATAATGTATGTGAAATGGTCCATGAAATAACATGTTCACAATGTATATGTCAAGTCCAACACATACATTTAAATAAAACTCTAGAGATCTATAGTCCATAAAATTTAAAACCATCTAACTATCAGGCTGATCGGTCATATCAAGTCTCCTCTTTGTTCCATTTTGACTAGATGTACCTGCATCATGCTAAAAAAGAGTACACAAAAATTGAAATTAGATTTAAAGTTATTTAGAAATTATTTTGATATAATTAAACATATTTAAAATTGAAAATATAAACTTTTAGATAAAAATTAATTTAATTAAATATCTAGTAAATACTATAAAAAATATTTTTAGTATGCATAAATTACCATATGATCATGTGAATATACTAGCACATTTTGTTCAACGGGTAGCGTAACTATTAGTTGAGAAGATCCAAATGCTTGATCTACTATATCTTGCATATTCATATAAAGCAAACAATATATTAAAACCTCAAATGTATATATATTTAAAAGGTCCATAAAAATTATATAGGAGATTTAGTAAAGTTTAGAACCGTGAATTGTATGACCTCATGATCACACACCAAAGATTTCCCATGCATAAATGTTGATGATGTCTCAGGTGTGCCCGCCATGGGTATCTCATGAAATCCCTGCATATAGATGTACAACAGTTTTTATAGATCAAATTCACACATGTGTATTTAATTTAAACTTAATAAAATTTTGATAGCATGCACCTAAGCTGATGATGTCTCAGGAGTGCTCACCACTAGTTGTGGTTGGTCAGTACTAGGTATTGTATGACCTCCCTGCATCTAGATATAATATATCATTTCACACATGTACAAATTCAAATTAAATTAGATATATCCACATAAATTATTTAATATATATTGGTCAAAGTACCTAACCAAAAGGTGAGCCCATATCTACAACACTCGACATATAGACACGATCATATTGAGTTCTAGGCATCATCTGATCATGCATCTACACCGAACAATTGTTGAATTAATATTATATTATATATATAATTTGATGTTAAATTATTTACATGAATTTTACACATTTAAAAAAAATTAAATTTAAGTTCAAAATATGAACATACCTGTGGAGGATGATACTCATAATATAGTAAATTCATATATGACTCTATCCCAGATGCATGTGGGTCGCCTAAAGTGGATGCTTCATTATTCCCATAACCTGAGCTTCCATGCTCTCTATTGGCCACTTCAGCTGTCATGTATGTAGTATGATGAGTGAGATGTCCTGAAAGCGAACTCAATGTTCCTAATGTTGATAACATGGTTTTTTGTTGAAATGCAACGGGAACACCAAGAGAAGGAGGAGTAACAATAGGAGCAATCAGAGCATGTTGTTGAGGATTGACATGTGCTCCTAGTCTATGTTGGGGCATGCCACACCCAACTCCTTGAAATGACCTCATATCAAAATAGTTGGGTTTTAAGCCCAACTCAAACTCAACCCATAACTTTCTCACAAATTATAAGAGCACCTCATAATTGCCATGTGGTGGATTATCAAACACCATCCACCATCTATCCCAAAAATGTGCAGCTATCTGCGGTTTCCTATACCATAAAATTGAAATTCATTTTTTGGTGGGTGGAATTGGTTGGTTTGTTTGGGGGTTACAAAAATGTTGGCACATGCCTTGTTTCATAATTTTAAGGTCATTAATTTTTTTATAGGACAACCCATCTACATAAAAT
>VDFB02373109.1:0-60819 GCA_007258455.2 Sequoia sempervirens | reverse complement strand
TTACTTCAAAGAAGTGCAGATTATTACAGAGAATCAGCTTGATGATATGTCTTCCCTTTTGACCTTCATGGAGAACTTTCAGAAGCAGGAGGCTAGATGGGAAGGAACTTTTACTCAGTGCCTGGAGACCTTGGACGTGATTGGAATACAACTGGATTCTGTGCCAAATATCTCAATGGAGGAACTTGATTCTGTGTTAGCCAAATTTCTTGCATTTGCAGCTAGGGAGCGATCCAAAGGGAATTGCATTCTGGATTCCTACTTGCTCGAATGAAGTGCAAGGTGTCATCATTTGCCATGCTCCAAGTGGCGTATTCTGCTTGTGCCACGTGTCTTTGAGTTTGTTATGCTTTTAGGGTTAGGGTTTGTCAAATTTGATCTTGGCCGTTGATTTCAAATTTAATCTTGGCCGTTGCTTTGTATTTGGGGTGCCTATATAAACCCCATTCATTTCATTTATTCAGGGAGGGACTGATGAGATTGTTGCAATATTGCTGTTTAAATAATAAGTGGATTCAGAGTTGAGCATTTATTATTTCTATGAGCCCGCATGGTTTCATTGATTTCTTCAAAATAGAGTAAATTTGTTTTCAAGTATTTTAGATGAATGAAAGATTGATAGTGTTGGAAAAAGTGGAATTAGTTCATACCTTTTTCAATTGGATGATTTTCAATTTGATGTGTAAGGTTAGTCTGAACATTAAAATTGCTTAATTTGAGTTCTATTATCTATATGCATTGGTCGAATTGATGGTGATATAGTGTAATAGGATATCTTTCGTAAACCCTTGAAGATTGCACCGTCTTTGTCTAGTTGTAGTGCCGTGCTTGGCGAAGCAAAGATTGGTTTAAATTCCATTATCCAGCATTTGTCTCCGAAGTTCATAGGATTAGTTCTGCATAAATCTAGTTCCTTACCCTCATCCTTTTTCTTATTTATTTTATCCTAAACTGAAAATTCCAAAAAACATAAGAGCGTTCAACGTTGCATCAATCCAACTCCCTACTTTGAGTAAGTTCCTCATTTCAAGGTCCCTTTGTGAAACCAACATATCACATCATCCATTGAGCTTGTCCATCCCCCAAACCGGAACATTGGAATTACCGTATGATCTTTCTGGCAATCTTAGCATAAGAGGTAATTTTTCAAGAGAGGATAGAGCTGCCTTTGGGCATTCTTTTTATTCCTAAAGGTGTTGGGTGTGTCACAAAACACTCATCAACACCTGAATTGGCGCTAGAGGGAGGGCCTGAACGTGAAGAATTGAGCAATTGAACTCCAGGTCCTATCAAATTTTTTTATCTGTGGAGACTTTTTTACCCTCTTCCACGCGCTCAACACCTAAATTGGCGCTAGAAGGAGGGCCTGATGCGAACAACTGAGTAGTGGAATTACAGGTGAACAAAATGCAGTATGGTGTTGCCGCATGAATTTCCTTTTAACATACCTGTTGAGCAACCAAATCAACCACCTACCGATATCATTGATCAATTGTACTCACTAGCGTGGAAAACACAGACCAATCGTGTTCAGTTTGGTCAGACAAGCCGTGTTCTCGCTAAGGAGGAAGAAAAGGGAAAACGTTTTCAAGAAGCAATTCAAAGAGAGTAAGACAAAAAATTGATCGTTTGAAACAGACTTTTGATGAGATAGAACGATCATTTGCCACCAGTTCATCCTCAACAAATCCAAGTTCTTCCAATACCATGAAGAATGGTGCTCCCGGCCAACGTTCCTAATCCAAATCAGGATCCGCAACCGGTATTACAACCAAACTTAGCTTTTCACAACGAACAGGAAGACATTATCACCGAATTGTTTAGCCTTGCTTGGCAAGAAAAGAGAAACGCCCCCGATTGGCTCCGAATGCGTTTTATCCTTGAACAAGAAGAAGAGAGAGCTAGGCGTATTGAGTTCAACGTTCAGAGAGATCTTCTTGTAGAAAGATTTGAAGCTCTCCAGCGACAGCATAATCAACAAGTTCGTCAACAAGAAAACCAGCCAGCTCATGAAGTATTCCCTCCACATCCTCAACAAGATTGAAAAGGGCACACTGGATCGAATTGGTTCCTTTTCAGCAGACAGATTTCGAAGGATTACTAGATCTACACCAAATACTTTCAAAGAATTTGTGTAGTTGTCACCCTATAGAAACAGACAAAGAAAGAAAGCAGAGATATCACAAGGAGAAACATCTAGCGTGGTGAGTCCTAGTGAAGAGATACTATCACCCAGAAGAGGAGCACCAATTGGAGAAGTTTCTTCCAGTTTATTTCAGACACCGCCACCACAAGTTCCAATATCAAGCTCAGCTCAAGTTCCAGTATTTGTACAACCCATTCAACCAGTTCAGATAAATCAGCCAAACGTTCCAATGGCTTGGCGTCCAGCTAACGCGTCCCCTCTCACTACATTTGCCGATTATCATGAGATGCCCAAGAATCCGGAGCATTTTTGCTCCAAATTCCAAGTTGGTGATGTCAACCGGACAGCTGATGAACATATCAAGATTTTTGAAGACACTCTCCAGAACCGAGATATTCAACATGAAGATGTAGCATGCCGATTATTCCCATGCTCTTTAGGAGAGGAAGCATATTATTGGTACGTCAACTTACCAGTAAATTCAATCCGAACTTGGCAAAATTTAAAAGATGCCTTCTTGGCAAAATTCCGATTGCCAACCACACCCGCTGAACTCTACCGACAGTTTGTTGAAGTGAAAAGATCAGAACATGAACCAATCAGCACCTTCAACAACAGATTTCATAAGGCGTATACAAGATTACGTGATCCTTATGAATTGAATGATGCAGCAGCATTACCAGTATATTATGCGGCTCTGGATAGCCTCACTTCCATGTTTGTAAGAAGAGCCAACCCAGTTCCGCCTGACCTCAAAGGAGCATATGCTGAAGCAATTAAAGTTAACTCTGATTTAGGCATGAATGTTGCCGGACCACTTAACCATTTGGGGTATGCTGCTATGCCAAATCAGATAGCGGGGATCAACCAGGCATTGGCACATCACACGCCAGTAATGAATCCCATTTTGCCACCCAACAATCAATTGGTAATTCACCCAGGAGGTCCTATTTCTCAAGCACAACCTTCACAGCCTGTGTATCTACAGAATACAACAACGTCCACCAAGACACAAGAAGAAAAAGAAGAAATGAAAGAGTTGGTTGAACAAGTGAAGAAATTGTCTACTGAGGTAACTCACCTGAGAAATCAAAACAATCAACTCCATAGCATGCAAAGGAATTCTCAAGGATACCAAGGTAATTATCAAAATTACCAAGGTCAATCAAATAATGCTCAAGGCTACCGCAACAATAACCAAGGATATCAGAAGAGGACATGGAATACAGGACCGAATAATGGAAACATAGCATCACCCCTAGATAATCCTGCAACTCGAGAAAATCGACCACCAGAAAGTATACTTCTCACCGAGTCAGCCTTGTCAGGATGGTGTCGGTTACACAACACCAATCAGCATTCTGAGACACAGTGCAGAGAATTTCAGCTCGCAGCCGACATTTTCCAAAGAGAAATACAAAGGGAAATGCCAGATGACCCATCTACTGCTATAGTCCCTATAGTGAAGTATGATCAAGCTTTAGTTTTGGACGACTTCACATTCCCACCATTGTTTGAGCAATATCAAGCACCTGACCAGTTCAGACGATTCCCACCAGCATCAGCCAATGAGCCAGTGGAGGCGCCACCTCCTATGTGTTCGCATGCAATTGCTGACGGATCAGTAGAGGATACGACGAATTACTATTTCCCACCCCTAAATGACAGTGTACTGGTCAAAGGTACAAAAGAAGTTCAGACGTTTCAACAGACAGGGAACGGGCAAACAAAGGTTTATTATAGAAAGAATCAGGAGCCCTTAACCACATCAGTTCCCCCACACAATTTTCAAACTCCACCGCACCCGAATGCGAGTAACAACCCTCCTCTTCCAAAAGACGCACCGCAATACAGACAAGGAAACAATGCTGGCAGTTCTGCTAGTAGCACCCCTCCTAAGGACGAATTGAACAGATTAAGCCGGTACGTAACCGAGGAAGTGAAGAAAATCAAAGTGAATGTGTCATTGTTCGAGCTAATGAGAGTACCAGAAATAAGGAATACGTTTATTGACAGCCTGAAAGATCCAATGCAAGATCCCACTTACACAGTTCAAAAGACTGCAAATCCTGCAGGCAATGTCAATATGGTTCAAGAGGAACAATTACAATTTTTTCAAGAACAACCACAGAATTCAAATGTTTCCTATGGGTCCCAAAGTCCCAAAGTAACTCGAGGCATGTATGAAGTAAAACAAGGCGTGGAAATGTCGGGACACAAAACAATGAAAGCTGAACAAACACGCCAAAGTTCAAGAGAGAACAAGACAGAAAATCCAGTTAAAGAAGCTGAAGTTTCACAGATTGAAAAGAACAACAAAGTCAAAACAAATGAGACAGAAGCTGGTATGCAGAGAAGAAATCCTGTTATATCTTATCAAGCAAAAGATGAACCAGCTCCCTTCCTCGTCTCGCTTAGAATCTTCAATAAACTCCTACATAATTGTTTGATTGATTTAGGAGCGTCTAGCAACGTAATGTCGTTAAATGTCTGTCAAAGATTGGGACTAACACCTGCAAAGACAAACAAAAAAGTGACACAATTAGACAAGACGGAGGTTCCTGTCGTGGGAGAGTTGAACAATATTCATATGCAAATATCAACTGACCCGAGAATTCAACATTTCATTGATATTTCAGTAGTCGATATCCCAGGTGGATATGGAATGGTCCTAGGAAGAGACTGGACCAGAAGGTTAAATGGTTACTTCGCCACGGATTTTTCACACATGTGGTTGCCATGGAAAGGTATTCCGAATCAAATCAAGGTTGAAAGTACGCCGAGACTTAAGATGATAATTACCGAGTACGGGGAAGACAATCAAATTTTGTTTTGTGAGACAGATCTTGGTCAGTACAGACCAAAAGCATCAGAAGTCCTGATGTTACGCTGCTCAAGCAATCAGGAAGATACACCAAAGAATTCAGAAGTTCTTATGGAAAGTGATGAAGAACTTTCACCAGATAAAGATGAAAGTATGTTTGAAAATTTTAGGAGATTTGTGCTCAAAAGCGTAAAACAAGAGAAAGAGCTGGGGAATCATGCTTTCATACAAGACTTATTACTGCCCAATTGGTGCCGGATCCACAATGCCTTTCATTCAGAGTTTTCCTGTGTGATGTGTAAAATGGCATTGGACCAAGTGTACAAAAGACTTCCCCAAGTCCCTGGAGATGAATACTTCAAGCTGGCAGTACAAGATGAAAACAGTGACTCTGACAGAGAATCCTCACCTGAGGCAAAAATCACTCAAGAAGTGAACGAAATTCAAATAGATTATTCAGTTGAAGAAATTCAAGGGCAAGAAACGCCTAGTCCTATACAATTACCAAATCAAGAGCAGGTTTGGACCTTGAGATTCGATGGTTCAAAATCCAAGAAGGGCAATGGAGCTGGTTATGAATTAATTAACCCATCAGGTGAAGCTTACTTATCAGCTCTGAGATTACAGTTTCCCTGTACCAACAACGTGGCCGAGTACGAGTCCCTAGTCCACGGGTTGCTTCATGCAATCCAGAAGAAAGCTAGAATCTTGCATGTTTACGGCGACTCGGAAATTGTGGTAAGGCAAGTAAGAAAGAGATACGCTTGCCATGATAAAAGATTGCGAGGATATAGGAACCGAGTATGGGATCTCATTGAAAGCTTTGACGCTTTTAATATCAAATCGGTATACCGTTCTCAAAATAAAGTGGCAAATTCCTTAGCCCAATCAGCAAGTTCACTAGAGCCACTTGAGATGGATGCCATCAAGAAATTTACAATAGAAATCACCTCGACTCCATCAATCCCGGACAACATTACAAACTTCCAAGTGTTCGATGATGATAAACACATCCTGGACTTCATGACTAATTCTGATATTTTCCTCACTCAAGTCATTGACGAGGAAGAAGATCAAGCGGAAACTGAATTCGATGCAGATGGTATTATGAACCTAAGGACTAACATCATTCCCAAGGGGATGATCCAGCTCGAGAGGATCTTTGACCAAGATCAGATCAATGCCATAAAACAGCAAAGAAACGAAGGAGGCCAACATGAAGCAGTCAATCTCGGAACACAAAAGGAGGTAAGAAATGTCCTAATTGGCAAAGTATGCACGAGTGAAGAAAAAGAACAGATAGTCAAAAGTTTAAAAGAATTTAAAGATATTATTGCCTGGGACTATGAGGGCCTGAAAACATACGACACTTCAATTATTACACATACTATTCCCCTCAGACCAGGCAGTAAACCATTCAGGCAACGCCAAAGGCCTGTGAATCCTCTACTGGAACCCCTTATTCTTCAAGAAGTTAAGAAGCTACTTTCAGCAGGCATTATCTTCCCAGTACGACACTCGACGTGGGTCGCCAATTTGGTACCCGTCCGCAAGAAGAACGGAGAGATAAGACTGTGTGTAGACTTCCGGAATCTTAATAAGGCCTCAGAAAAGGATAATTATCCATTGCCCTCATTAGATGAAGTCATTCAAGTTGTGAACGGATCCCAGATGATGTCGTTCCTGGATGGATATTCTGGTTACAACCAAGTCCTCGTAGAACCTGAAGATAGGCTTAAGACGGCATTTACAACAAAATGGGGTACATTTGCTTACAAGAGGATGCCGTTCGGTCTAATCAATGCCGGGGCCACCTTTCAAAGAGCTATGGATATTGCATTCAAGGACCTCATAGGGAGGTGTATCATTGTTTATATGGATGACCTTACTGTGTTTTCAAAAGAAAGAGAAAATCACGCCAAAGACTTGATAAGGATATTTCAGAGATGCAGAAGATACGGGATATCCTTGAACCCGAAGAAATGCATATTCGGGGTAACGGAAGGAAAATTGCTTGGTCATGTGATAACGGAGAAGGGTATTCTCATTGATCCAGATCGATTAGAGGCCATTTCAAGGATTGGTCTGCCAACAAGCCAGAAAGAATTAAAATCTTTTTTCGGAAAGATTAACTTTGTGAGAAAATTCATCATGGGATTTGCTGAGATAGTTAGACCCTTGAACGAAATGCTCAAGAAGGATGCGAAGATAGAATGGACGGAGCAAACGCGGAAAGCCTTTGAAGAAATTAAGCAGGCCATAGTTGATGCTCCTGTCTTGGTGAGTCCTGATTACACAAAACCTTTTTACCTTTATTCTTTTGCCTCGGAACATACCAGTGCCGCCATGTTAACACAGAAGACAGTTGAGAAGGATGAACATCCTATCGCCTTTATGAGCGCACCTTTTAAGGATGCAGAGCTGAGATACCCAAACGTCGAAAAACAAGCATATGCTTTGGTCAGGGCGATAAAGAAATTTCGACATTACATTTTAAGAAGTAAAGTCTTTGCTATAGTTCCAGACGTGACTGTCAAGACTCTTCTCATGCAAAATGAATTAGGAGAGAGAAGGGGAAAATGGGTCACAATTATCCAAGAGTATGACGTTGAAATTCAACCCATGAAGATTGTCCGTGGTCAAGCTCTAACACAAACAATTGCCACAGGACCAGAAATTGTACACCAGGTGTACGAATTACAGGAAGTATCACAAGATGAATGGTATGATGATATCACATATTTTTTGCTCAATCATAAATGCCCCAATCATCTCAATCCAGTACAGAAGAGGGCTCTGCGAATGAAGAGTCAAAGATATATTCTGCAAGGAGCAGTGCTCTATAGAAGAAATCATGAAGGAATTTTCCTAAGGTGTTTGGGGAAAGACGAAGCCAAGCAGATAATAGAGCACTTTCACTCCAGATTTGGAACTGGCCATGGAGGAGCACTAGCAACAGCGCACCAGGTCCTAATGGCAGGCTACTATTGGCCAACAATTTTCAAGGATGTGTACGATCATGTAAAAACCTGCCACACGTGCCAAATAACGGCTGCTCGAGAGAAGAACCCCACCATGCCGCTCCAACCAGTGATCGAGGTACGACCCTTTGCGAAATGGGGACTAGACTTCATCGGTATGATCAATCCACCTTCATCTGCGCAACACAGGTATATTCTAACCGCGACTGACTATTGCACCAGATGGTCAGAAGCTCAAGCACTGAAATTATGCACAACCGACACAGTAATTAAGTTCTTAGAGGAGAACATTATCACCAGGTTTGGCTGTCCTTATGCTCTAGTTTGTGACCATGGTTCTGCATTTTCTTCTCTGAAATTTTCTAACTGGGCTTTTGAATATGGGGTGAATTTAAAATTTTCTTCGAATTATTATCCCCAAGGGAATGGATTGGCCGAATCCACTAATAAGAATTTGCTGAATGTCATAAAGAAGTTGTTGGACAAAAATCCGAGAGATTGGCATACGCAGTTAAGATTCGCCCTCTGGGCGGACAGAGTGAGAATAAAAGGTTCCTTAGGTACATCGCCATATCATTTGGTTTACGGACAAGATCCCATATTCCCGATACAACTAAGGATTCCCACATTACAGTTCATGCAAGAATGCCTGGACCAAGAAGACAGAGTCAAAACCAGATTGTCTCAACTGTTACTGTTGGAAGAGAAAAGAGATAAGGCACTGGAGAATTTTTCAAAACACCAAGGAATCGTGAAAAGATGGTTTGACCGAAGAACTGGAATAAAAGCATTTAGAATTTCTGACCTAGTCCTTTGCTGGGACAAAGCACATGAGCGGAAAGGAGACCATGAAAAGTTTGACAATCTGTGGATGGGTCCCTATCAAATTTCGGAGATTCTTGGAGACAATGCATTTAGACTGAAGACGTTAACCGGAGAGGATGTTCCATTGCCCGTCAATGGGAGATTCCTCAAACACTATTTCCAGTCTTAGACTCCTCGCGAGTCTTGCCCTTGTACATAATTAGCCTGGTTTCTTTCGGGTTGGTTTTTGTTTTAGTTTAGTTTCCCTTGCTTTGGTGTGCGTTAGTTTAGTTGTTTTGTTTTCTTAGATTAGTTTGCTTTGTTTGCTTTCGTTTGTTGCTTTAGGTTTGTTTTGAATAAATGAGGATCCACATCTGCAAAAAGTGGTGAAGATTTAAGCACACACTGGTCTTATTCTGCAAAGTAATGAACGGATTATTCCTTTGATAAATATTTGTTAAGGATCCCGGAATCCGAGATTGAATTCTCTAGTTTAACTCTAGGTTAGGACTTGTACTTGGCTAGAAGGGAATCCTCTATTGTGTTTTGACACTGAATCTTATAATCATCATATTTTACACACTTAATCAAATCTCTGAGTCATTATGGTCTCCTAGGCGAAGTCACTGGCTAAAAGTAATCAAAAGTCTCGCTTCAGCGCCACTATAATGCTCAAACCCAGGTGAGCTTCATTGCTTACAAGCCAAAGTGTGGAAATATGCAAAATATCAAGAATATCAAAAAGAAAAGAGAAAGAGAACCAAAAGAAAAGAATGAAATACTTGGCTTTTGGGTGTGCGGACATCTCTACAGGTGTACAAAAGAATCAAAACAAATGATAAATCGCCGGAAGTAGAGCAATCTCCGTGAGATTATAGAAGATAACCTCGTCGGGGCTATGGACGCTCGCTGGCAGCGAGGCTCTATCCAAGGATGCTTTTGGAGTTGAGACAAAATACACAAATAGCCATGATGGAACCAAAGAGTCATATTGGTTTTACGAGACGGAAATGAATGCATTTGCACCCACTTGTGATTAAGGGAAAAGGTGTCTCAATCCAATTTAGAATTCCTCTTCTTTCTGAGTACAAATTTTAACCTAAGGATAAGTTAGTGTGATTTAAATCGGAGATTCCGGATTCAGAATGGGTCTTTATCTTAGGAATGTTCTGAAACATTCCTCACGTGGAGTCGCCAGATGTTGTGACCTTTTTCACACATCGCCCCATTGCAAATGGGGACCCTCGCTGGTTTGCTCTTAGGGTTTGGCGTTGAGTGGCAATTTCATAGTCTCTGATATCTGGGAATTTCATGTCAAGGTCTGGAGTCATCATCCGAGCCAAGTTGGGAGTTTGAGCCCGAAACTGAACGTAAACGTCATGGAAGTGCTTAGAGGGCCTCGCAGACGAGGATCGCCTGTGCTTTCGCTCAATTCTGACACTTCCTATTTTTTAGGGATTCTGCTTTTTTGCTTTTTTGCTTTTTTCGTTTTTGGCATTTCTGGCCCAATCTGGAATTTACTATTTTTAGAAAGTTGCTTTTTGCTTTTTTCTATTTTTAGTAAGTTTCTATTTTTAGAAAGTGCAGGGTGTCATTAGCATTTGAGTCAAAAGTTTCTATTTTTGGAACTAAAAAGCGAGCAAAAATAAAGCAAAAAATCGAAAAATCATGAGAAAAGCAGAGAAAAAGCGCATGCAAAGCAGAGAAAAGCGCATGCAAGATGAGAAAAGCGAGGAAAAAGCGCATGCAAAGTCAAAAAATCAGCTGGATAAAATCGCGCCATCATGGGAAAATCACTGAAAAATCAACTAAAAAGCAAGTAGATCATGGCAAAATTCGCCTAAGTCTGGAAGAGGTACGCCCTTGAGAAGTTAAAAAATCTAGTTGAAACTTTAGAAAATCCAGTTCGAAAATCCAGTGATCAAAGGGAAAATCCAAATAAAATTCATTCATTTGAGGAAATTCGCATTCTTCAAGAAAATCCAGTTGGACAAAGTGAAAATTCCAGTTGGACAAAGTAAGAAATCGACTAAGGCATCAAAAAATTATTGAACTGGACTTTAGGAAATTGAGTGAAGTGAAAATTCCAGTTGGGAAGTGAAAAATCCAGTTGGAAGTCGAATTTTCTCAAGGTGGAATCGAATTTTTTCTAAGGCAAAGTCACTTTGAGAAGTTAAAATTCCAGTTGAAAAGTCAAGGAGTCCAGTTGAAGGTCGAATTTTGCTAAAGGCAAAAAATAAAAGAAAAACTTAAGTTTTATTTTAAAACCTAATCACCAAACCAAAAGGGACGCCTTGTTTGAAAAGTCAAAGATCAGGATAAGATTGCTTTTTCGTTTTTAAAGCAAAATGCAACCAATGAGAGAAAGAAATCGACCTAAAACAATTTGGGAAGGTTTTTATTATAAAAGACAATCTAGTGAGCTCATTATTTTATTATTTACAAAGTCGAATTTCTTCACAGGCAGAGCTCTCCCAAGAAAAGACGTCTTTTTTCAACTGCAAGTGGATTTTCTTGAGTTCCAGAACATTGAATTGGATTTTTTCTCTTCATTTCCAGATTTTCTTCAAACAACTGCAGGTTATCTTTGGCGATTTTGAGAAGGGAATTGGATTTTTTCATTAAAGATTGGAGAAAACTTCAGTATAAACCTTTAAAAATCCAAAAGATTATTTAAAATTCCATGAATACTTTTGAAAATAATAAAGGCAAATCGATTTTATTTAAGAATTTATTCTTCATGCAGCCTTTAATCTAGTTCTGGATTTTTAATTAATTTTTTAAAATTTCTCCAGCCAAGAAATCGCCTTTTGCAAATTTATTTAAAAATTCTCTAACTTCGAGTTTCTTACAGGCGTAATGTCTTCTCCAAAGAATGTGGGAGGTGGAGTCAGAAAAGCTCAAGTCAAGGAAGTCCTGAAGGAATTTTATCCAGAATCCCAGTTGTCCTCGAAGTGGAGAAAAGTGACAGATACAAACTTTGAACAATTTAATGCGATTCAGCACAAGAGAAGGATGTTTGGCACAGAAAACGAAATGCCTACACCTATCGCCTCAAATATTGTTAAGTCTGGACTCCATCAAGCAGCAGGATTTCCGCCTGCGGTTCAGTGCAATGAGTTAATGGTTGAATGCGCCAGAAGGTACAATCCTCAAACAAGATCAATTAAAACTCCGAATGGAATCACCTTGGCCTATTTCACAGAGGATTCAATCAGGGAAGTATTTGGTATTCCCCATCGCCGGAAAATGTTGAACAGGACTCAGCAAGAATCACAGGCCATGTTCGATCAAGCCAAGGAATCCTGTTTGGACATCATCAATTCCAACTGGATTAAAGAACCCAAAAGGCATCGCTCCAAGTTGCCAAAGAGACTGATTTGCACAGATTTTAAGATAGAATACAGTGATATGATTCACATGCTGAACAGAGTTATGGGAACTTCTCAGGGAGCCTTCTTTGAGGTATGGATGTTTTCATACGTGGAGGAAATCGTATTGGGAATGGAGGCTGTAAATTGGGCCAAGTTAATAAGTGATAATATCGATTCCCAGTTGAGAAACCTTGAAAAAACTAAAACCTTTTACATGAGTTCTTATGTGGTTTATATTCTAGCAAGATTCACTAAGTACAGAGGACTGATTTGTAAAGGCGAAGTGGGACTTCGGAAAGATCAACTCAAATCATATGATTGTTACCCGCAGCTCCAACTGCATTACAGGGACAACTTCAAAATAACAAATGACGCCTTCCTCATGTACATCACACGAGTTCTTCAAGGAACAGTGCAGAGAAGGCTATCTAAAGAAGCTATGGCAATGCTTGACAAGTTCGGGTCTTGGTTTATCCAGTTTCCGACATTTACTTATATAAGAATTCATGGATTCTCTGATGCTCCGTACAGACTTCCTCGATACCCAACAGACAAAATTGTTATGCTTGAGGTGGCAAGGCAACTAGCATGTGTAGACTCCATTCAGGCGAAGAAGAACAAACAAGGAGTGGATTTTCCGGTTGCAATTGGAAAAATGCTAGAAGTCTGTCCTTCATTACAGTCAGCCAAAACAGCAGGGGTAGAGTTGCAATTTTACAAATTCAGCACCTATAATCCAAGGTCCGATTATGACCCATACCTGAGAATACACGGGAAGAAGTCCCTTCATGTTATGCAGATCGAAGATTACTGGTCTAACCTGATGGACGAGTATGGAGTAAGGAAGAAGGCTTGGTCAAGAATTCCAGTTGAACTTGTGAAAAGGTGCGATTTGTTTCCTATACCTGACCAAGTGAAAGACAACGGGGACTACATTCACCCTCAGTTTGAACAAGAAAAAGATAAGCCTATTTTATTGCCTAACTGGACACAACCTGAGATGGCTAATTTGAACACATTGATGAAGGACATTTTTGCTTACTCAAGGGAATGGGTCGATGGTCAGATCAGCAAGTTGAGGAAGGAAGGAATTTCTCTTACTTACGCCACATTGAACAATAAGGATGGCCAGGAGGAAGCAATTGGCGAAAATCCTGATGAATCTGCATATCCCAGCAAGAGGAAGGTAGTAAGTGGAAACCTTCAACTAGAGGAAAAGGAGTCAGCTAATGAGGAATTGGAAAGTAAGAAGCAAAAGGTGACTGAAAATCCCTCATCTTCAAGGACTTTGTCAATTGGAGTAATCGAAAATGTATCCATTGTTGATATCGAGCCAAGCTATGAGCAAGAAATTCAGTTTCAAGAGTTAGAACAGGTAGATTCTTTCCAAAATCAAGCCTCCACGGAGTGTTTGGAAGGAAATGATACTTTGATGATTGAAGGTGCAGGAGATACTGAGATCCTTGAGGACAATGAAGTACTAGGCGATGAGGTAATTTCTGCTCTTAAGGGAATTAATGATGATGTTCAGTTAGAAGATGGTATGGAATTATCCACAATTCCAGATTGGCTAACTGAAAGTTTGAAGAAGAAGTCCAGACCACTGGATGAGGTTCAACCAGTTGAGAGCATACAGGACTTCCTAGAAAGAATTGGCAAGGCTAAAACGCCTAAAAAGCCTAAAAAGTATTCTCAGATCACCAGGAACGATATGGGATCCAGGATCTTACAGGTGGCAGTCCCGAAGATGGATGAGCTAAGAGATCAGATTGCTCCTATGGATTATGAAGTTACAACATTGGACATTGGGCCAACGACAATAGATCAGGATTTCCATGAGTTGGCGGACACTTCCAAAGCCATCAGGGAAAAGTTTGATAAAACAGAAGAGAAGAAGGAAAGGTTGGAATTAGAAAATCTAAGGCTGATAGAGTTCATTCAGCAGCTAACAGCCCCTTTGCGTCAGGAAAATGCAGCCTTTATTCCACCGTCATCTCTTACCCCGGAGTCCGTTGATGTCCTTGAGGCTATGAGGATTACGAGTCAAGCAACCAGGAGTTGGGTTACCAATATTTCAAAACAAATGGAGCAATTCTTGGAGAAGTGCGCCCAAACTTATGACAGATCTGCACTGCTGATAACTGAAGTGAGTCAAGTTGAGGACCATTGGGAAGATTTCCAGTATGTACAGGACAAAGTGATACCTCGTTTGAGGGTTCTAAAAGAAGTTTCCTTGCAAATTTTGATCCAGGAAGGTGTTGTCGAAGAAGGAGCCTCGTATGATTTCAGCAGGTGGTATTATTCCTTGTTGGCCAAAAAGAAGACATATGATGGAATAAAAGAAGAATGTGCTGCTATACGGAGCACGATTGAGAAAATTCAGTTCAAAATCCTCACTTCTCTTGAAGGATTAACAGGACAAGAACATCATGATACGAATGGCATAGACTTAGAAGGATTGAAGAAAAGTGTGATGAGCATTTACTTCAAAGAAGTGCAGATTATTACAGAGAATCAGCTTGATGATATGTCTTCCCTTTTGACCTTCATGGAGAACTTTCAGAAGCAGGAGGCTAGATGGGAAGGAACTTTTACTCAGTGCCTGGAGACCTTGGACGTGATTGGAATACAACTGGATTCTGTGCCAAATATCTCAATGGAGGAACTTGATTCTGTGTTAGCCAAATTTCTTGCATTTGCAGCTAGGGAGCGATCCAAAGGGAATTGCATTCTGGATTCCTACTTGCTCGAATGAAGTGCAAGGTGTCATCATTTGCCATGCTCCAAGTGGCGTGTTCTGCTTGTGCCACGTGTCTTTGAGTTTGTTATGCTTTTAGGGTTAGGGTTTGTCAAATTTGATCTTGGCCGTTGATTTCAAATTTAATCTTGGCCGTTGCTTTGTAATTGGGGTGCCTATATAAACCCCATTCATTTCATTTATTCAGGGAGAGACTGATGAGATTGTTGCAATATTGCTGTTTAAATAATAAGTGGATTCAGAGTTGAGCATTTATTATTTCTATGAGCCCGCATGGTTTCATTGATTTCTTCAAAATAGAGTAAATTTGTTTTCAAGTATTTTAGATGAATGAAAGATTGATAGTGTTGGAAAGTGGAATTAGTTCATACCTTTTTCAATTGGATGATTTTCAATTTGATGTGTAAGGTTAGTCTGAACATTAAAATTGCTTAATTTGAGTTCTATTATCTATATGCATTGGTCGAATTGATGGTGATATAGTGTAATAGGATATCTTTCGTAAACCCTTGAAGATTGCACCGTCTTTGTCTAGTTGTAGTGCCGTGCTTGGCGAAGCAAAGATTGGTTTAAATTCCATTATCCAGCATTTGTCTCCGAAGTTCATAGGATTAGTTCTGCATAAATCTAGTTCCTTACCCTCATCCTTTTTCTTATTTATTTTATCCTAAACTGAAAATTCCAAAAAACATAAGAGCGTTCAACGTTGCATCAATCCAACTCCCTACTTTGAGTAAGTTCCTCATTTCAAGGTCCCTTTGTGAAACCAGCATATCACATCATCCATTGAGCTTGTCCATCCCCCAAACCGGAACATTGGAATTACCGTATGATCTTTCTGGCAATCTTAGCATAAGAGGTAATTTTTCAAGAGAGGATAGAGCTGCCTTTGGGCATTCTTTTTATTCCTAAAGGTGTTGGGTGTGTCACAAAACACTCATCAACACTACCCCAATGGGGTTTGAACCTTGGTGGCAAGAACAACAATGCCACCTTTAAACCATCACACCATGCCACTATTGGCTTTTGGTGGGTTCTTTTAACCCTTCAAGCAAAGTAGCCTTTTTTGGCTACAAAGAACTTTATCTGGGAAACTCGCACCCTAAAAGCCATATATTCAATGCCGACGACTTCAAATACGTGAATCTTCAAACAACGGAGGGGCGGAAACCAGTATTGCCTCACAAGCGCCATAGAAGCTCTACCTATGCTCTTTCTAGTGGCCATACAAAATTTGCAATCTTCTAGTGAAGCTTTCTACGTTTATTTTGTTGCCACTGCCAAAAGATTTTGAGGGTTGTGAGCCCCCATTTGGAGCTTCCGCCATTTCTACACAGCTTCAAACCCTAATGCACAATACTGTATGAATCTAGGGTTTGCAAATTTAAAATAAAGTATTTAGAAAACCATATACACCTAGGGTTTTCGAAGTTAAAAAAAATAAAAACAAAGAACACAGAATATATGATTTAATGGAAGAACTTGCCGCTCTGAAAAAGGAGTTGGGTTCCTTAATTAAGCTAACCCCTGATAATGGCTCTCAAGTTGCTGCTTTAATCTATTCACAGTAAAGGAATGTAGATCTGAAAATATCGGGGTTGGAGGTTGGCGAGATTTTTTCAGCCTTCTAAACGGAAATATTAAATGCGAGTCCACTCTCATTTTCAAGCATGAGGTGAGGAATGTTTCAACTACACAGGAATTTTTCAGGCATGAGATAAAGGATCAACTGTTGCCATCTCTTCAACCATCTTGCAAGGGCTCTCCTTGCTTTTCCATCGTCGACAGGCAAAATGAGCTTGTGAAGCTCAAATAAAGAGATGCCTTCGGCGTAATTAGAACCAATAACCTTCATGAGAAGCAAATGTAGAGCTTGCTCAAAAAAAAGAATATGAATTATCCACATTATATAGTGCACCAACACATGCCCTCCTTGAAACATCCAACAAATAGCGGAGAAACTTCAGCGCTCTCAATAGATGAGTTGCAAACTTCACACCATCTTTAATTTCAGGAGGATGTAGATATTGAAGTTTCATCGTCACAGAACCTTTCTTTGCAACCAACGCAGAAAGTGACAAAAAAATTTGATGGCCCTTCCAACTGTGAATGACTTGTGGATTGTGTCGAGGATGACCACTCTTTGAAAGGAATTTTTCGAAAATATTTGTATTGGAACTAATTTGTCTATGGTAGATCCTTTATGAAATTTTGTCAACCTCCTCATTCATAGCCTGAATGGTTGGATCTGGTTCCTGACTAGGTGGATCAACAAGGCCAATCATCAAGAGATAGGTTTGGAATTTTGACAACCATAGCTTGAACAAAAATAAAGTACTTTGATAAGCCAAGCTTTTAAATTTCACTTCATTTTCCAAACTCAACAAAATAATTTGTGGCGGTGAGATAGCATTCAATTTTATAGTCTCTACAAAAGCCTGTTCCACATCACCTATTTTGGCAACCTCATCATCATTGGCAAACCAAAGATTGTTTAGATTGTTCACAAATTGGATTGCTAGTTTTATCCCATAGTTCTCCTTGATGCAAAGGAACCAAGAAATCATAAAACTAGAAGTATCATCACCATCATTCGTATGTCCCATCCTTTGCCCCTTATCAAAATATTAGGGACTTCACCATTGTTTTCTTCAATTGTTGCAGCTAGTTTTGATGAAAACAAGATAAACCCAAACCTCATAGGTACATTATCCTCTAACATATACTATACATTGTTAAAAACTTTCAATCCAAGTCCAATAGAAAGATTAATGACATAAATAGCATGACACTGACTTTTGTGAATATAATGAGGTTGGCCAGGGAAGACTGGCATGGGCAGCTCATCCAAATTGCTCTGCCACCATTTATACATTGAATCCTCCTCGAGTTTGCTCAAGTAGTGTACATGTATGGATCGGAAATCTACATGCTGAGACCCCTATTCTAATGGTGCATGTGTATGCAATAAAATCCTTATCGCTCTTTGTAGAACCATAACTTTAGCCATCTGATCAGCCAAGGACATTTCTTCATGAAGCAATTCCAACAATGCGAAAAGAGCAATACCACCGGTGCTTATCAATGCGCCACTTATTGTCATCACACGATTGCTTGGAGACACTACTAGCTGATTGGAAATAGCTCTAATTGGTTGCAACGGTCTAGCACTCTGGCATTGTAAGCCTGAACTCTGCCCAAACTGAACTGCAAATCCAGAGAAATCGCATCCACAAGACATTTTAATGCTTCCCATAATGTAAGCAAGTGCAGGGAACCAATAAGTTGATCTTACTCTTGAAGGAACTAGAAGAGCTTCTGCTAAAAGCCTCCTCCTCCAAGCTAATTCAATTAGAGATTGCATATACGGGGAAAGTTTTTTAAGCAGTCCTGGTAGTATGCCATCCCTATGTATGCAGCCAAACCCTCAACATTGATGAGTCGGTAATCCCAAAGACCCAAAACCCTTATTCCTCTTAGAATATCACCTAAATTCCACACCATTACATGTGAATGTCCCTGGCCGTGAAGGAAGGGACCCTCATGCCCTAATCTATGGGGTATAACCTTCATCTCTCCAATACCATTAGGGTTTCCATATATATGCAATTTCTCCTCATGGGGGTCAATCATAGTCACATCATTCCTCACAATAGCATAACTAATTTCTTGTATATCAACATCACATGGTTCAATCATTTTCATATATAGCAAATCATCATTACATGGTTCAATTACTTCCATACCTGAAACTTGGTTGGATTCTTCTTGGACAACACTTGAAATTATTGACACCTCTTCCTTCATATTGAGCTCTCCATACCTAACATATGGAGTCTTTCCCACCTTCACTTCATCAATCTTCTGCTGGTACACGCAATCGTCAGAGATCAACAAGGGATCTTCACCTTCAACTTGTTGATTAGGGTCCTCTTGTTCTTGTTTTGTGATGCTCAAAAACTTCAATTTTTCTACCTGGTCCACAATCACAACTTCTTTCTTTGTCTTCCTTTTGTGATTCTGGCTCTATCGTATACTTCACTTTTTTGGGTTCCATCATGTTGGGTCCTCCCTCTTTCAAGAGTGATTCTTTTTGTAGGATACCTGAAATTGTTCTAGCCTACGAACTAGCATTTTAACACTAATACTCATCTTTCCCTAATGATTAAATAATAATTCATTATTTAATTATTATCAAATGTCATATTCTACTATTAATTGACTTTGCGTTATTTAATTAATTCATTTCAATTCACCCTTTTTGACTAATTAAATAAATATTATTAACTGTTTAATTATGTCATAATTACTATTAACCTTCCTGATTATTTGTTTAATTGCGTCATTAATTACCACTATTCCTCTATTTTAATTAAATAATTATTATTAATTGTTTAATTAACATTCAACACCTTCCTAAATTATATTAATTATTTAATTGACCTCTTCCACCTTGCTAAATTAAATAATTGTATTTAATTATTTAATTAACCACTCTCCCACTTTCGATTAAATAATTATTTAATTCTTCCATTTTCTCTCAACATTATCCATTCATTTTTAATAAATAAACATTTTATTTATTAATTAATCCTCACTTGCACGTTCCTCAAATGATTAATTATTTAATTAATTAATTATTATCTCATGCATAATTCCCTCTTTCGTAATAGCCACTCTCTTCCAGTCAGCTGGATAATCAATTCTAGTCCACAGATCAATTAAATCAGTTCACTCCCACTCACTTTGAGTCTTCGAATCAATCAATTTAGTTAACTAATCAACAGTCTTAGTTAACACTTCAATCAATCCTCCATGAAACCAGTTAACTGAAATCCCGCAGCCAGTTGCAGTCAATTAACCAGGCAATCGATTCCTCTCAAGGATTCTTGACCCTTGATCTTGATCAATCACCTCTTAATCTGGATCGTTGATTCAAATCAGACAAGTCACAAAACTATAAAAGCAGCCCTCATATCCTGTTGATGGCTAACCACGAACTTTGACGTTTTGCATCATTGCTATCATTCACACATTTGAGCTTGAAGTGAAGAAGTGCATACCATATCTGAGAGCAAAGCAAAGCAAAGAAGAACAATGGAAGTAAGTCATGTCAACACGATGAAGGTAACAGTAATGCATTATTAATTTGTTTTCTTGTGTTGATTTGTATTCCATTGGTTTGAATTGAATTGGTTTGGTATTAGAATAGAAGTTTTGTGGTTAACTGTGTTGATTCTTTACCTATTTGATGGTCAATTCCGATTTTCAGTTCAACATTTTTGGCACCTGCTCACTGTACCTTCTCCGCCCATTTCTTATTTTTTGATCATAATACTCCTCAAAAGACATGTCACGACAGATGGCAGGATCCAAGACAATATAATCAGCATGATATCTCGCCATTTCATCCTCTTGTCGTGGGTGTACATGGTTACTATCCCAGCCATCTCCTTCAAACCTGTTTTTCTTCCTTTCTTAGAAGCATTCCCTTCACCTTCGGATGATCCACGAACACAATCCATTCCTTCTGATATGCAGCCATAATCTTTTGATATTCAAGCAATTGCTGTAACAATTCTGACATGGTTTCTTCAATATCTACCTTTCTCCGTTGATTCACAAGCTTGCAAGATCTTGGCTCTGATACAAATGTGATGACTCTAGGGTTTTAATCAACTTTAAATCGCTAGGTTAGGGTTTATTATGCTCAAAATAACTCCTATTTGTGGTTAATCAGCATACAACAAGTAACAACAATGAACAGATTGAAATATCAATACCAAATCTCACCTAAACACTGTAACAGCAATCAGCAAACAACACAAACTGAGAATTTCTGATATCAAATTCAGGTCCAGACTTTAGATGTACAGCCCAGCCAAACAAGTACACATTAAGAGTAGTTTGATTGACAATTTCCCTGAAGGGATTAGAAGTACACAGACCCCAAGGCACTGTCACAACATGATCTTCATGAATGACCTGTCAGAAGGTGATAATAGCTAGCAGGAGGTGGCAACTAAGGCTAGATATCTCTGCTGTAGACACCTCCAAGAAGGTGGATCTGAGCTTTAATGGCTGTTGATTCACTATGTCCTCTCAAGTTTGACCCCAGATCTGAGTATGTCGGAGCTGCAAAATGCCCATGGGGCCACGGGGAGCCAGGTTCGCCTCCAGATAGGTTCGCCCTGAGAAGTAATGTCTAGTCTTTCTTCCAATTTGGTGACAGCTTAGAGATATGGCTCCTCAACTAGGGTTGTTCGCCTACAAATGAGGGCACTGGATCTAACTTGCATACAACTTTCCCTTCAATCTGCACACAGACCTAAATTTTGAGTATGAACACCCCTGGTGCAGAGATTAAGGTGATCAGGATCTGCAGATTGCTACCCTTCAATGTGCCAAGTGCAATAGATTGTTGACTCACAGTAATAATGGAGTTGCCTGAGTATTGATTATACCCTCCACAGCTGCTGCCCTAACTGTTCACAAAATCCTGTCTAACTGGAAGGGTATGACACTGGCAAACTCTTGACAACCTCCTGTAAATCTGGTGTAGGAAACCCAAAGGAATTTCAGAACTGGAAATGACAAAACATAGAGGAAAATTAATAAGACAAGGTTGAGGGTTTCGTCCTAACCCTGAAGGCCTGCCAGGGTTTTCGTCCTGCAAACCAACTCAGGAAAAATATTCCCAACATTCTTATCAATTCTCCATGTCTAAAATGATGCCAGGATCTTCTTTTTATATTAACCTACAAGTTAGATTCATAGGGCCCCAAACATTGGCGCGAGAATTTAAAATTTCAATTTCAACTTTATTTTATTTTATTTTATTTTATAGTTATTATTATTATTTAATTATTAAATATTTATTGATTAATATATTTTAAGAGGTGTGACCTCGCCCCCTCCCTCCCTATTAATTCAGGTCCCGGCCAACCAAGCCAAGAAGGAACATGACAAAAGGTCAATAATGTTATAGACACCAGCACCAACAAAAGCACTTCTAATTGCATTGGTGAAAATTAGTCTCTTATCTCAAATGATATCAAATGTTGTGTGCCTAAATGGCATCGAATGTAGGTGAAAAGTAACCAATCCAAATTCAAAAATTTCAGGTGGTAATCTTAGGGGTGTTGCTGAGCAGGAGAATGTACCAATACAGTGAGGTAGCCCTAAATGTCCAAAAAATTCTTAATAGGGACAGGTGGGTCAAGGATCCCCTATCCATACTCACTCTAAATCCACTATGGGTTGAAGGATTCCATTTCTGCAATACTACGTGGCCCAAACATTATGGCTTTCTGTCGTGTGTATCCAGATACATACTGAAAGAAAACAGTCCCTAAATTTGTTCTTTTAGCAATTAGGGAAAAGCCATACATGAATTTTTTGATTGTATGGCTGGTAAAGAAGAGCTTGCACTGTATCATCAGCAGATCCTGATTATCGAATGCCCCCATTTTGTATCTCATCTCATTTTATAAAAATATATTGTTAATCCTTGTACTGGCCTTGAGCAGGAACTTTTTGAGTATTCTTATGCAGTGGATAAAGAATTTGACGGAAGGCCACACTTATGGAACTTTGGAATGAAACAGAAAATAGTGCTCTTCATTTCATCTCATAGCATGGTGTGGTTTTTTTTAAACACTATAATTTTTATTGTTTTTTATATTTGATTGTGAATTTATTTGCAGCAAACCCAGCCTCCATTTTTCTATTTTTTTTAACACTAGGTTTTTAAATTTTGCACAGCTAAGGAAATATGTGTCCCTATATTCTCCTACACCCAAAATTCCATCTCTAATTGTGGTATGCAGATGGTTCAAATTAGTTGAAAATCAAGTAGCCATAATTGGCATATTAAGAAAAATTTAAGCCTAACTTCTTTAGTGAACTAATAAAATTAGTTTTATGATTGTAAGATTATGAGCTTTTATTCCATTTGATATTGTTGTTTTTGGTAGCATATACAATTTGTGAAAGTAGATAATTTGTCATATAAAACCATATACACCAATCACTTGATAATAATAAGATAGGCCAAACAGAAACTCCAAATTTTGTTGGAAGCTGCCAAAGAAATAAAGGAAAAAGAGAGCATAATAATTAAATATAACTGCCCTACAATCTTGTCGATGACTTATAGTTTCAATATCTTCATTAGAAATGTTCTTGAGCATCGCACAAGAATTTTAAGAGCTTCAGCATGGCATGAAGCATTTCTATGCATTATCAATTAAGAATTTCATTCAAAGGGTAAAAAAGAATAAATGCTGTCCAACTGATGTTCCTATGAAGTTGATCATATAGAAATGATGGAAGGCAAACTTTATTTACTGAATGATTCTGTTGTTTCAAGAATGATGTCTGATCTCACCAAAATCAACGTTATATTGATCCATTTCCGTAATCCCATAACCACCGCAAAAGGCAATTGTCCCTGTTTAAGCAGCACATCCAGTACAAAGGGGCACATAAAAGAGGAAAGAACATGCCATTGGCAAATATAAACATCCAATCTCTACATCGATTAAGTACTTGAAGGAATTACTCCAGCTGAAATGGCTCCTCTGGACTCTACCCCTAATTTTCATCATTGCAAAGCTATTAGAATCTATTTGAGATTCTAAAATTAATGTATCCCCATCTCTAACTCACTCAAAGTTGAGAGAAAGTTTGTGCTGTTCAACAAAATCAAAGATGAACTCTAGCACATAGATAACAGAGACTCTTGGTAGAACAAATAAGGAACTGTCATTTTAAACAGACGCATAAGCATCTATAGGTAGTCTAGCATATAAAATAGAAAGCTAACTTTGTTGCAATTGAAACTTAACAAAATTTTCACACTGGATCATCTTTGTTGAGAAATGTTGTGTTACTCTATTTTCTTGACAAATTTATTTTTTGTAAATAATAGTGTGTGCCACTCTAAGTAATCCAAGTCTCTAATCACAGAAATCAATTTTGTTTTTACCGTAGATAACGAGAAAAATGGCAGAACCGGACAGTGAAGACAAAACAACCTTTAAAGATAATTGTTCGCAAAAGTCTCAACATCTTGTATTGATTGTTACAGCAGAAATTGTTTTGGTTAAAACCTTTAGAGGAAAGTGGAATATAATCAAGAATAAATTGCAGCTTCTTATAGAAAAATTTAAACATGTTACAAATCTTCTAGATTCTGTTCTAATTTCAATATATATAGAGAGGTTTTAAAAGCCATTTTAAATACGCTAAATTAAACACAGGATCTTATTAAAAAGTGTGTTGATGTAGAGATCGGCATTGAGAAGCTACAAATACAATTATGTAGCCATAAAACTAAACCAGCACATTCAGGCTTGCAAATCTCTAATGAATAGTAACGTTATGCAAGAATCTGCAATATGCTGCACTAACAGAGAACTTGTAGGGCTAATACAATTCAAAAATATAGAGTTCAAATAAAAAGCTTTAGATTCTTTAATATCTTTGATGCAACAATCCAATAGTGAAGGGTGCTTTTGATGCCTTATTCATTATCTAGCAGCTGATGCTTCTCTAAAACCTTGAAGAATCCAGAGGCAAACTAAAGCAATTTTTTTTTTCAAATTATAAAACTTATTTCTAATTTATTTTCAGTACCACACAGGCGCACGGATTTTTAGGGTATTTCATCACTATTTTAATGATTTTTCAAAAGTGAGGCTACTCAACAAATCTTCTAGATTATTTTTGCCTAGATAGATATCATATATTTCAATTTGAATAGACAGACAGAAAACTATAACCTAGATGTTTGTATGGTTGTACTACCTAAGCTGAATGATGTTTGAAATAATAATTAAGGTGGGACATGCATGAAGGTTCACAACAGTTGGGAACAGGTGTTGATGGTCTCATTTTACCATACAAATGACGTTACAAAACATATGAAAATGAATTAATTTTAATATTTTTATCTGGTTTTGAAAATACAAAGCAAATTTTAGGTCTGTGCGCAGCTTACAAACACTAATAGAAATTTTTTTATATTTGTTTGCCTCAATACACCATTCACCAATTTTTTCATTGTGCGACATACTGAAGAAGCGAAAACTAGGAATTCTCCAGTTTATATGGCAAGCTCATATTCAGATTAAAGTGGAGCTTGTTAATTTTGTGAAGCTAAGGCGAAATTACCTGTAGTTGCTAAAACTACAGAACAGCTTCGTGGGATTAAGAGTATCCAAAATTGACCTAATGTATATGCCTACACTAAAGATCTTTATGTCATACCTCACTTTCCGTATCTGGAGTTTCTCTTCTAACTCGGTGTCACTGTCACTGTCACTGCCATACCTCACCTTCGGTTTCTGAAGTTTCTCCTCTAACTCAGTGTCACTGTCACTGACACCCCTTGCTTTATATTGATACAGCATGCCACCCTCATCTTTATATTGATACAGCACTCCAAGTACAAAATCACCCTTAATAACTTTTCTCAGCATATCTTTGACGGTCTCAATTCCTTTTTTAGTAATGAAATTCCATGAAATAAAAAGCCGACTGAAATTAGGCTTGTTTGCAATAGCTTCCGCAGCAGCATTAGCCCCAATTCCAATGATAGCATTTGCACTCAAATCAAGTTCTTTGAGATGCTCATGACCTTCCAAAATTGCTTTGCAGATCATCCTTTAGTTGATTTTCTCTTGCATAAAACATTGTCAGCAAGTGCAATGTCCCCTTTTTAGCATGCTCATGTTTGCGGATGGTTTAGCCTATAATTTTGACCCTCATAGACTAATGAGGATGGTTAGAGGGTCTTCTGAGGTTTGCATCATCTCCAGTGTTCAGTGATCATCAGCTTTGGGCCTTCGTTTGGCATTCACAGGGGCTCCAGTGCTATACTTACTATTTATAGTAAGTCAAGAGACGGATGAGAGGGACCCTTACTATTTTTAGTAAGGCACTTGGTCGTATGGAAATTCCAAAAGTTGACCCCCGTTTCGGGCGGTTTGATGAAATCTTAAATATTTAAGGAGTTATTAAAGTTTAAATGGCTCAAGATAATATTTAATTATTAAAAAGGCCATATTATAATGTTCTAATGTTATAACTTAACGTTATTATAACATTATAACTTGAGGGTCAATTCATCATTAAAAAAGGGGCCATATTATTAATTAAATATTGGGCGCCAATTCCAAAGTATTTTACGAAATATTAAAAGATGCAAGAAAATAACATTTTTATGTTATTAAATGTGCCTTTTTGGAGAAACTCGACTTTCTCAAAAAGGCTTATATATTTTACTTTGGAATCTTTTTACATTTATGGGATTGAGCAATGGTGTTGATGAGTTTTTGTCTGAGAGAGGAAGCTAAGGATTTCTGAATCAATTAGCCATTGGAGAAAGTTAACTCTCCATTGTTGCAGCCTTTTGAAGTCGTGAAATATCTACTAAATTAGGCATACAGGAGGGCATCATACAGGTGTTCTATTTGTGCAGATTGGAGTAATTATTCTAAGGGTTTCAGAGTGTCATCTTTCAGAAATAGGGGAGGTATTGACAGTCAGAGGTTGTCAGAGTGTCTCTGAGAGTTATTCACACCAAACTCAAGGAGGGCTGCTAGACTTCACAGGCATTTGCAGCAGCAAGAAGCGGCCCTCTTCAAGTGGGACGATTTTGGTCACAGGATGCACAAAAAAATCTGAATAAATTCCAGAAGGTGCCCCCACCCCTGAGGAAACCAGCCATATGATTTCCGGAGAAAAAGGCAAATCAAGCTGAGAGAAACGAATCCTTCAACTGGCTGCTTTTTAACAGCAAATTACAATCAGCAGCTGCGAATTGTATTTTTTTCCGGGTATGAATTGTATAAGATCTGTTGCCTCTGAGTTTTGATCAAATAATAATAGACAATTGTGGAGTTATAATTTATGCCAGTTATTTACATTTCATTCTATGTATTACATTTTGTCTTTATATGCAAAATTACACAAAAAGCAAAACCCTTGTGAGAACACAAAGAAATTGCAAAAATCAAAACAGAAAAAACGAGACACAAAATCTAGGGCAAGAAGAGTTCTTACAGCAAGTTTTTTGCAGCAAGGCATTCTGCTAAAGCTGTAGCTGCTTTTGGAGTGATTCATTTCCTGCAACCATAAGAGCTCTTAAAGACAGAGCTGCATCCTTGATGCTGTCGGCAATAGCAATCACCCCTTCATACTCAAGATTCATATAGCTTAAGTAAACTTCTGTGAGACTTACATGTACAGAGATGGCTTGGCTCAGCGCAACCCTGCCTCTTTTCCCAAACATGCTATTGCTATCTATTAAATTGAGCGTCTTCAACCTGCTGCCTTTCCTCAAAGCCCATACTAAAGCCATACCACCATGGAAGCCTATGTCATTTCCTGCGAAATCGAAATCCTCCAGAGCAATGCATTTCTCAACAAGCTCTGAAAGGACCTCTCCTGCATCATCTCCTGACTCGTTGTGATAGAAATGCAAACTCTTAATCCTTTCAACAGATGGAAGAAGCTCACAAATGGCTCTAGCAGCTTCTCCGTTAATGTTGCTATTAATGATTTCAATTTTTCTAGCGTTTTCTGAGATTTCAAGAGTGATGCAAAAGTTTTGACGCCCTTCTCTCCCCATTCATCTAGGTCAAGACTCAAGGATCTCAGCATACACCCTTCTAAAGCAGATGAAAATATTGACATAACCTCAAGTGCCTCAGCCTCAGGTGTTTCGAAGACAAAATCTACAAGTTCCACATCTGTTCAAGTTTTCTGAACACCCATCAAGACTCTTTTTGCAACATGGTCTGCCTTCACTCCAAAACTTCGGTTGCCAAAGCAAATCTTCGTACAAGAATTCCCGGGTTGCTTTCTGGCTAAAGGTTCATCAACAAATCCTCGTTCCCCTTCTGACATATCAAAAACAGTTTCTTTCACTTCGACTATTTCAGGGAATGCTTCCCTGATATCAGGGTTTTTGTCTTGGAGAGCTACCATCCGCATTTGGGTATCTACTAGCATGGTGATTTGCAGCAACAAATGCTATATCTTCTATTTGTTTTGCATGTTCTCCTCCCTTTCCTTTGCTCAAAAGACCATGCCTTCTGGAAATATAGGATTCCGAAGAAAGACAATTGATCATGTGTTCTACCAACATCAAGCGTGTGTTCTCACTAGGAAGCCATATATTCATGGATGATATTCTCTCTCCGTGATTCTGGGTAGTTGCCATGACCTTTTATCAAAAGAAAAGTGCTCTGATTCTGTGATCTATAACAAAACAACCCAAAAAAAGGATTCTGAAGATATTTGGATACAATCATACTACAGTTTATTTCATAAAAACAAAGGAGTTGCAGGTTAACAATTTTTTTGGTCACAGGGATTATACTGAACCCTAATCTTTTGGCTTCTTAAAAAAAAAACTTTAAAATGTTTTTAAAAAAAAGAAAGAAAAACTAGATATTTTGGTAGGCAAAAAAATACAGTACGGCATCATACCTGAATACTGAATATGCTTCCAATCCCTATAAAATACTTCAAAATTTATCTTGCAGCAGTAAAATTCAATAAACTGAGCTGTCACGATTTAATGCAGATAGAACCTGTGTTCTGCCCTGGTCGGATTTTTTAGATTGTATATTACAACTTTAAAATTTATTAGATTTAATTAAATTATATTTTTATATAACTGTATTTAAATAAATTATTACAAAATTAAATTATTATAAACCATAAAAATTTATTATAAATAAATATTATATATATAATTTTATAATTTTTATTATAAAAATATAAATTAGTTTAGAATCTTTTTAAAGATGGAATATATTTTTTTTCTAATTTTTAAAATATTTTTAACAATAAATTTAAGATTTTGACATTTTTACTAATAATTATCATTGTTTTATATTAATATATATGACTTATAATATTTATTATAAAAATATATATTAATTTAATTTAATTTCAAAATAGGCGTATGGGCAATCACACAGGGGAATGGTGATGGAGGCCAAGTACTTTCTAGGTCACCAACCCAACTAACCCGTTCCCAAGAAGGACAAGCTTGACAGAAAGTTTGGTTAATGCATGCCAATAAGGAGATATGCATGCCCGCGCGAAACAAATCTACTAAACTAGATCTGCGCATTTATGGAAGGCAATTTGGATGATGTGAATAGGCTACAAAGAGGAATAAGGAACTAACAGTGTACAAAAGATTGCCTTTGTTACCAGACATTTGGTGAAAGTACAATCCCCCATGAGTGACTTAATTCCACCTTTAAGGAATCGTATAGTAGCAATTGATAGTGGAGGGAGTAGCAAGGAGTATTAAAGAAGATAGTTGGCACCTTGTAGCTCACAATGGTGTGGCTATTTCAACAGAGAATTTCACCCTCCCCGCAGAGCAATGGAGACTCTGATCAAGCTCAAAAGTGCGAAGAAGGAAGCAGCCTTCTCTAGTTTCATCACTAACCAGAGACTAAAGAATATATGTCTGAACAAAGATATTCTCTATTTAGAGGCGGTAAAAATGGTAATTGGAAAGAATTTTTTTTTTCAGGTAACAAGACGAGAGCAAACTCGGATATCTCTTCACGCTTTCTAGTGTCACTATTGGACATGAACTTCCCCAAGCTCAAGGGCCTAGTGTTGTTGCGGATGGTCTTCAAAGTGGCGGTCTTGGAGAATGATGTGGATGTGGTGGCGATAGCACAGCCGGAAGTAGGGATCTCACTTCCTAATAATATTGACAAGATGTTCCGGCAAGGTGTGGAGGTAGTATGGTTGCCCTTCATTTTGGATATGGAGGGGTAAAGCTTAGAATGCCATAGGCATTAGGCAACACATGGCTATAATTTCATGTGCAAAAGACTCGGTCTGGAGGTCGTGGTGGGGATTCAGTGGTGTAGGGAGTTTGCGGACCTAGTGGAGACCACCAGATTCTATGACGAGGAAGGTTGAAGGTAAGCATGGGTGGGCAGATGGCATTTTGGTTGGGCCAAGAAAGTAGAACCAGCACCAAAGAGGTGGAAACACGTTGAAGCCCGTAGGAACAAATGTGGTATGGTTTTTGTAGAAATGGCATGTAAATTGCAAGTTTGGTTTTGCCTAGAATCTTGAAGGGCCAAACAATGTAAAATTTTGTTTCATAATCAATATATTACATTCAAGGCCCATAATGATAGGTCTCAAGATAATTTTGAACTCTAAAACTTTGGAAAATACAACATTTAAATGAATTGATTGGAATAAAATATTATTTGAATAATATATCAAACAAACTAGATTAATTTAACATCAAACATGGAGACATGTTGAATTTTTATAGGGGGGAGAGAACCTCCAAACTAAAAATGAAAACCTTTAATTTAATTAAAAAAAAGAACTAGATATTAGTGTAAATATATTATGCATCAATCTAAAAGTTTATAAAAATATCTATGAACGATAGTACTTTACTATTGTTAATATTCCTAGTAAAATTATCATGTTTTATTTTATTCTACTTTGTTATTGGACTTGATCAAACCAATAATTTTTACTTATGTTTTATAATGTATTTTCTAGAAAACTAATACTTAGGAGGTTATATCATGTCTTTAATTACCTACAAATCTATGACAACTTGATATTGTATAGGTGCGAATTTGCACCCCTTACATAAATTCCCCTTTTACATTTCCTCACCTTAGAAAACCAAATCTAAAGGAAAAAATCCACATTAGCTCGTTGCCTTTGTTCCACTTGGCACCTATTTTTTGCGTTGGTAGAAGAATAACTGTCAGGGACGCCTGCACAACACGCTTACGTCTCTAACGGATTCTTGTGTTTGAAGCTGGTAGAGGCATTATACTTCCCATTGGGGTCAATTTGTAATGTTAGTGTAATTAATATTTAATTACACTTGCATAACTTAGGTAATATTTTAATTCCTAGGTTAATTATTCTCATCCTTATCTTGTTGAGCTATCTTGTTGCTCAAGATAAAATTAGGGTTATGTATACTTTACTTTTATAAGGTAAATCATCTCATATAATTATGAATTCCTGAATAATAACATTTTGCACATCTTTTTGCAATAGCTTTTTTTTCTTCTGATTTTCTCTTCTGTGGAAGGTTTTTTGGCTTGAATGTCTGATCTTGGTTTCTAACATGATATCAGAGCCTTGATTTGCAGCCCCTTCTCAGATTTTTGAGAAAATCATTGTAGAGTTTGTTTGGGATTCCTCAAGGGTTTCATGACTTGAGTTCATCTATGCAACATTTTGGATTAGATTGGGCTTCACCATTGGATTCAGAGTGTTGGAAAAAGTCAAGATTGGCTTTTATTTCACTAATTTTCATTACCGTTTTCTAGATCTACAAGGGTTTCAAGCTTGGTGATTTTTTACAAGCTCTGGAGGTAGTTGATTTTTCGGGGCACTTTGGGCACAAACGAAGGTCACCATCGTGTTCGTAGTGGCCAAAAACCCTAAGATCGCCTTTCTTTTCATTGATTTTGGTGAAATTTGTTTATGAGGCAAAAAAACATGCTTCCCAAGGCTCGACTTTCAAAAAAAAGTTTTTTTGGGAACTGTACGATGCCTCCAGTTATAAAGAAATCTGTTGCTGTCGCGCCACCGGGCGACCACCAGGCAGCTGCCCATCCTCCACCACCACTGGCCTTCACTGTTGATCCACCGCCGGCCGTGCTAGCCCCTGAGGGCTTCTCCACTGGCAGCCCCAGTCACATGGGGGATTGGGCGCTATGCGCCTAGCCCTCGACCAGAATAAGCACCAACAGTGGTCACCTTAGTGACCAAGTGCTAAGCGCCAGCCCACGACCACTCCAACAAAAAACAAATGATCATATTGATGACCAGGGGCTCCACCCCAGCCCCCAGTCTAGCAGCCCCTAGTTGTGCATAGGACTAGGGGCTTATTTTTTTTAGCCCCCAGGGCAGTCGATAGGCCAGATTGGTCTTTCTAGAGCACTTTTACAAAATCAGGCGTAACTTTTGTGTACGGTGTCCTTTTTTTGAAAACGAGATACCATTAGAAAGCTAATTCTGACACCAATGTAATGGTGAAGGTAGATTCTTCTGATTTTTCTCCATATTTATTTTTCAGGTCCTTGAACTCAAATGAAGTTTTTTTTGCTTTGGAGGGAATATCTTTTGACTCGATGATCATTTTTTCGTCATTCTTGCGGCGTTGGAAATCTGGTTCAGTAATCTACATAGATCTGAGGTCTTTTTTATTTTATTTTTGTGCATGTTTTCATTCTCTCCTTTTATAATCATTAGTTTATTGTAATAAATGAATTGAGATAAAGTTCCATTAGGGGGGTTTCTTGCATAATAATCTGATTAGAGTGTGCATGCACTTTGATCTCCATCCTATTTTGATGATAACTCACATGGGTTATATCTAGCTTCTTAGTTTATTTTGGCCACATTTTTGCTCTAGCTTCACACATATCAGATTCATATCGGTTCACACTTCAGATTGGGAGTTTATGGTTATTGATCTGAATTGGTTCAGATTCATCTCAGTTTGAGGGCCATGTTTTCATGGTTAATGTCCCAGAGTCTTTATGGTACTTGTTCCTATGGAAGAGTTTTAGTCTTAGTTTGGAATCAACATCAAGATACATGGTTTCCATATTTTGTCATCATTTCATCTATTGTTGCTTCACAGATTCTAGGGTTGTTCCAGTTTGTGGTTTTCCAATGTTCCGTGGCATAGGGTTGCTGTTGCATTATTATGATTCTGCTTGAGTCCTTCAATGAATCTCATTTTGTTTCTTGTAGACAGAAGTATCTTTCCTTACTTATCAGATTTTGGTTCTAGTGTTACTCCATATTGTTCTTCTAGCGCTTCTTTGCAACAGTTATCTCATTATAGGGGGGTTTCGTCCCACTGGGTTTTCCTTCTCTACCTCATTATTGCATTTTTACATGGGTACCTAATCAGGCCTTGTTTTCGGGAGCCATTCATGCTTTCTTCCATTCATCTTAGTTTTAGGTGCATTCTTTTTTAGTCTCCATAAGTTGCACTTATGGGGGGTGTTAGTGTAATTAATATTTAATTACACTTGCATAACTTTACTTAGGTAATATTTTAATTCCTAGGTTAATTATTCTCATCCTTATCTTGTTGAGCTATCTTGTTGCTCAAGATAAGATTAGGGTTATGCATACTTTGCTTTTATAAAGCAAATCATCTCATGTAATTATGAATTCCTAAATAATAATATTTTGCACATCTTTTTGCAATAGCTTTGCTTTTTTTGATTTTCTCTTATGTGGAAGGTTTTTTGGTTTGCATGTCTAATCTTGGTTTCTAACATGTAACGCCCCTCTTCAACCAACTGACCTAAATATGGTTGTTTTCTCATCCCACCTTCAAAAACACTCTTCATGCATTTCAACTCTCTATAAAATCTTCTAAGCATTCATATGATCTTCTACACACTCCTTTTTTGCATTCTCTTAGCATCCAACACTCTCAAGCAACACTTTGGCACTCCATAGTAGCAACAAAAACACTCCATCAAATCTGTAGAGCAAGTGTGGAACAACACCATTGCAACAAGGGCTTGAGTCCTCTCTTTTTCTTCTCCATTAGCTAGTGAGATCTTGGTGGAGGTGGTAAGCATTTTCACTCCTCTATGATTTGGTTGAGTGGCACATTACTGTTTTGTAGTGTTTATTGTGTTCTTTACTTTTTTTCCTTCTTTATCATACTTTTCTCTACAGTTACTATCTTGGTTGTCCGTGGAGGTGGAAACACCAAAACGGGGGTTTGACTGAGGCAGGCCCCTATACATCCCCCAACAATTTTCCTCTTTCTTGTGTGTAGGTGGACGTGCATTTGGAGTTGGCTAGAAAATAGGCTCTTTTGTGAGATCATCTTTGTCACCCTAGCTTTAATATACTTGCTTTATCATATTCGTTTGTACTTATCTTACCTTATAGTTCTATTTTCTCTCTTAAAAATTACTAGCTAGGTTGTCAGCTCATTTTCTGGCAATTCCCATTGTATTTTCGGTCCTCTGGTCATACGAACGCCAACACACCTAAGAGATGCTGGTGCACCGCACTGTTGTCCCAAACTACACTTTCATCCTCAGGTATAATGTTGAACCCAAAAACTGGCTCACCTAGGCCCACTCTGAGTTTTGGGTTTGCAGAGTGATTGAAGGACCTTATAGTCCTCATCATTCTCGTCCCTCATTTCAAGACACCCCTCTAGAGTGAGGTAAGTTAGGGCAACCTTCCACTCTTGGCTCTCTATGACTTGGGGCCTTGAATGTGGTTGGTCCCCTTCTCTTACATTTTTGGTGAAACCAACGTGAACCAACATCTGTTCATTCGTTGGTGTTGAGGATTTTCCCTTATACCTTGTGATTGTTGTGCCCCTAAGTGTTGTGAAGGTTTATAAGCATCACAACCCAGTCCACAACCTTCGAGTATATTGTTAGGAGAATTATACGACACTTTTTGATGGAGAGGATGAAGGTCACTACTAGTTTGTCTATAGGATTTTTTGTTGGATCCACCATTGGTCTCGCTGCACAGGAGTAGTTGTCAAGGGGTGAGGTAGGATTCTTTGACGAGACCAACCACGTCCCAACTCCTCCTGCATCTCCCACACCATCATCAGCTGACAAGCATGAGGATGTTCAAATTCCTTCAGAATATGTTTGCATCCTTAGCAAAGGGTTGGGTGACTTGGAACATCACTTGGAAAGAGACCCAAAGTTGGCAAGGGCCACCTGGGTTATCAATGAACTAAAGTATATGGTGGGAAAAGATCGAACATGCATAGAACTCTTGGCTAGTCTCTCTAGTTTGACTAATGCATGTGCTCCTCCAAACAATCCTCACATTGTATGAGGAGTCACTTTTGAAGACCATGAGAGACAGCTAGGTATGTCGATGCCTCCTACATCTATGTACATGACCAATGTTGTACCCTCGATCAACATTCCCTCTACCTTTGAGGGATCCAAAACTATCAAAGTGAACAAGATCCCCTTAGGTTTTAGCTTCACCCCTCATGCCACCTCTAGCGGTGGAGGTATTGGTGAGATGAGTGGTGGGGGCTTTGGTAGTGGCGATGGCTTCGGCAGTAGGGGTGGTGCTGGTGGAGGTCATGGTGGTGGCTTTGGAAGTGGAGGTGGCTCCAGCGGAGGCTCTACTAGTGGCGGTGACTCCAATGGTGGTTCCAATGGTGGTCACACTGGTGGGTCTGGTGGTGGCTCTGATGGTGGTTCTAGTGGAGGTTCCTCTGGTCCTATATCTTCTAATGACCTTATTCTGAACACCCTTCTTCAGAATATGGGTAAGATGCAAAGCCAGTTGGTGAGTCTCTCCGAAGCCTTTGCCCATCTTATCTTCCAACCCTTCTTCTGGCATAGCCCATTGTCGGTTGCAATTTTGAACACTCCCTTCCCTCAAGGAATGGAGATTCCTAAATTTGAAAAATATGGGGGCAAAGGGGACCCACAAACACATGTGTTCTCCTTTAATGCCTTGTGCACAAATTTCTTCCATCACAACGTGTTGATGGAAAAACTATTCCCTCAATCTCTTAAGGATACAACACTCGAGTGGTACTGTTCCTTGCCCAATAATTCCATTTTCTCATTTGACCAACTTGTAAACCAATTCTTATGACAATTCCAAGCTAACATCGGGCCGAAGAAGACCTTTTCGGATCTCGTCGAATGCCGACAAGGTGATAATGAAAATATTATTGACTTCATAGCATGATATCAAGCGCTCTTCTCACAAATCTCATACTCATTGCCCAATTATGACGTGCATAAGGTATTCATAGGGAACTTGCAAATTCCTTGTCAGGAGAAGTTTTCCCTTATGAAATACCCTTCTTTTGAGCATTTGTGTGCAACCCTACGAGAGTACCAATAGATGGTAGTTCAGTTTGGGGGATCCTCCTTGCACTCCCATTCTGAAGGAAAGTCCATTGTATCGATCTCCAGCAATGGAAAGGTTGTTGCAAATGTAGTAGCTATTGCGGATTACAATGGCCTCAAACGCAATTGAAATTTCACAAAATTAGTAGAATCTTATTCTTCCATCTCGCAAAAGTTAGTGAAGGATAAGATCATAACCTTGCTAAACCCTAAACCTCCTAAGGAACCTTAACCTAGTTGGTATGATGCAAATACCTATTGTCAGTACCATCGAGTTAACAAACATGATACATAACGTTGTATGTGCCCGTGTCATGAGATACAGGACCGCATTGAGGATGGTACTATTACTCTCAATGGAAATAAACAAAATACAAATAAATTGGTGGTGAAAGTGAATAGTGAATTGCAGATATACACGAACCTATTCTCGTCACATTTTGCTAACATGATTGTCGATCCCATCGATTCTATCATTTAGCCGGAGGCATATGTTAACATGATCATGGTTACTTCTACTGTATAACCTGCGCTCGGATCCTCGGACGTGACATTCACTTCACAAGACTTACCCTTAAATAACAAGCCCTCTCACCTCTATATTCTCACTCGCCTCAATGAAAACATTGTAACAGGAGTCTTAGTAGATCCTGCGAGTCGAGTGATTGTTATTATAGAAGAGACGTTGTGGCTTAACTCACTACATAGAAAAGAGTATGAAGAAATAAAATCCACCATTTGTATGCATGATGGTATTTTTCTAAAGCCATATGGCTCGATAACTTTGTGCGTCCTAGTTAGGGCTGTTGACACGTTTTTGATGTCATTCTGGAGTCAGATTTTTTTAGGATGAAGCTAGGCATACCTTAGATAGCTTCCATGAATGGAATCATCTATGTTATTCATAAATTTCTAAAGTTCTCCCATGAAGGTGTTGTGCATGTAGTGCATGACACTAGATACCAACCTCTGGTATCTCGTGGGGGATATTCATTTGACCATTTTTGGCCCACCTCGATTGGTTTGCTTCCTCCAAGAACAAACCTACTTTACAAAAACTATGTGAATAATAAGATTGAGGGAAAGGGATAGCCAAAATTGGCTCTTCCTGTAGCACAATAGCTAGTTTCCCCCTCTTCCTGAAAAGGGATGGAGAAACTTGCCTCCTCTCAGGCTAACTTGTTCGCTCCCCTTTGTTGGGAGGAGTATTGGATGAGCAAACTTGGCTTTTACCTGTTAATTCGAAAGATCCCTCCTTGGTGTAGACCCAAGATTATGATATCATACCTCCCTACTAAACTTCCTGGACCTTGGTACTATTTGTATGGTAAAGGAAAAAGTCCCCATGGGGAATCCTCTATGTCTCAGCCTCTGCAACCTCCTACCGCTTCTGCTCCAAAAGTAGTAAATGGGAAGAGGCTCGTTGTTGAGGCACTTGAGTCAAATTCCTCTTTTAATTCTCAACCTACTCCTCTTGCTCCCATTTAGGAGCTTTTCCTTCTATTGGAAATGGCTATAGTGGACACTCCCATGGTTGAGCAAGAGCCTTTTGTTCCTTTGCAGCCTCCGACCTCTATTAAAGAGTCATAGAAACTGCTTTGTGCATGAGCACAAGCATCAGTGAAAGGCTCTCATGCTTGAGTAGGCTACCTTACAGAGGAATGAAGAGGAGATGACCACCTTTATATCAAGGCCTTCTGTTGTGTCCTCTCTCCTCCCATCTGCTTCCGTTCAACCTAGAATTGCATCACTTCTAGCTTCCGCTATGAGTACGAATGTGCTTGACCCTAGAAAGGTGTAGGTGTCCATTGCTCCTTAAGTGAAGTTGCCTCTCTTGATGTCTCTTTCAGATGTCTCGCCTTTCCCAAAACCTGTAGATATGACAAACACTTCAGTGGTATCTATTGCAGTTTTCTCTTCCTCCTCTTGCCTCGTTTGTGGGGAGTTCACATCCCCTAATGGAGAAGAAGGTGGAGAGTGGTCCTTCCAACAATGAAGGATGTAAGAGGAGCCCACCTTCTCTGAAAGGTGGTCCCATGTTGACTTGTTCTGTCCTAGTGACAAAACTAGTCCTGGCTTCCCCTGAGTTTGTCATTGCTCCAGAATCGTTCGGTGAGCCTAGAGGTGAACCTCAGATGCAACCTTCTTTGTCTATTGAAGTGAAACATGGCACTCCTATAAAGTGCATGTTTAGCTCTCTAGATGAAGTTCTAGCCTTGTCAACGATCTTTGCGAAGTCGCTGACCTTAGCTCCACAAGAGCTTGGTGGAGAGGACCTTCTAGGGCCCTCTTCCTTAGCCCTTGTTACAAGAGGGTTGATCAATCCTCCTCTTAAAATTCCACCACTATATGCTCATCCTCCTTCCCCTTATGATGATCTAGAGTGGGAAGCGGATGACCTCTTGATCGATCAGTGTTAGAGGAGACCCCTTCTTTATCTTTAGAATAGATGTGTGTGTGTTGTGACGTGTTCCCCCGTGATCATGCTATGTGTGCTTGGATGACCCTTGTCACCCTTGTTGGTGCTTGGATATAGGCATGGTTTTTGTGTCGTAAACCTTCTTCTATCTATTTCATCATTCTTCCATGTTTGTGACTTGATTTTTAAAAAATTGGGGATGATGCAAAGTGTTGGGGGCATCTAGGCTTCCCTTCCATGTTGACCCGATTTTTTATTTTTACTTTGTCTTCTTGTGCATTCTTCACATGGTTTGATATAGTAGGGGGTTGATGATAGTTCATTTTATATACTATTACTATACTTATAGATATTTATGAGTGGTTCTGACCCCAAAATATTAGGCTACCCCTGTGCCCTTTATTCATGATGCTTTCTTTTATCTTTTCCTCTATCTTTCTCTCTTTGCTTGAGTTGTCCCTCTCATGTGTGACAATGCCACTTCTATAACATTTTAATTTTTAGAAATTTTTTTTGTCATCAACGAATCTTTTCTCAAGAATCTTCACAAACTTCTCTTCAAGAATCACATTCTCAACTGGAAACCCTAACAAAATGTGTTTCCTTCATCATGGGTTCATAAAGAAATAACTTGAGAACCTTCCTCCAAGGTGGGAGCAACTTCGACCTTCCCCTCATGTGGGGGAATTTTCTTCCTTTCGAATTCCTTGATGAAGTGGACATCTTTCAAAAGGATTCCTTGATGATGAATTGATTTGAGAATGAAACATCTCTTCTATGCTTTTGAATAGCGTGTCCCTTGAGTGGACCCCTTCTTTACGTTGGGTTCTTGAGGGACCCCTTTGAAAGTTTTCCAACTTGTTGGAAGTCTGTGAGTTTTTCCTCTTACTTGATTGTGTGGTCGCTTTCTGACATGTTCTATCTACAGAACATGTCAATTTATGGGTGTGCCTATGAAGCCGCTTTCCGACTCTATGGATTCCCCTTTCTATAGGTTTCCTCCATGCGAGAGATCTTGGGGGATACCTCCCTGTAGGTCTGCTGGTCTGTAGGACACTTCTTCTGAGCTTCCTCCATGTGAGAGATCTTGGGGGTGGCTCCCCTATAGGTTTTCAAGTTTGTAGGGTGCTTTCCTTGGGTTTCCTCCATGTGAGAGATCTTTGGGGATACCTCCTTGTAGGTCTACAGGTCTGTAGGGCACTTTCTTGGGTTTCCTTCATGTGAGAGATCTTGAAAGACACCCTTCCTTGCAGGTCTTCAGGTATGTAGGGTGCTTTCTTAGCTTCCTCCATGTGAGAGATCTTGGGGGACACTTCCTTGTAGGTTTGCAAGTTTGTAAGGCGCTTTTCTAGGTATCCTTCATGTGAGAGATCTTGGAGGACATATTCCTTGCAGGTCTACAAGCATATGAAGCACTTACTTCTTGGGGCTTCCTTCATGTGAGAGATCTTGGGGGTTGCCTCCTTGCAGGTTTGCGAGCCTGTAAGATGCTTTCATTCTACAACTTCATAGTTTTGCATCAGTAGAAGAATAACTATCGGGGATGCCCATGTAGTGTGTAGATTTCTGCACGATGTGCTTACATCCCTGATGGATTCCTACGTTTGAATTTGGAAGAGGTGTTACACTTCCCATTGGGGTTGGTTTGTAATGCCACTCTTCGACCAAACGATCCAAATATGGCTATTTTTCTCATCCCACCTTCAAAAACACTCTTCCTTCATGCATTTTAGCTCTCTATACAATCTTCTAAGCATTCATCTGATCTTCTACACACTACTGTTATGCCTTGCATAACCACCCCATTTTAAATTTGATTAAAATGGGACCCTCTATTGCTTTCGCTCTTTGTGTTTTCCCCCCCTTCGATTTTGAGGTTTTGATTCACCTTTGCATGTGCTTAATATGTTTATTTTGCTTGCCCAAGTGTTTTTCCCAAGTTGAATATTGAAAATCTAATGTTTTGGGTGAAGTTAAGGTTTTTACCCTAGTTCAGGATTTTTCGGTTTGGCCAAATTTTCCCAGTTTTCATTCAAACTCTGGTTAAATGTTGTTGTTTAGGTTTTTGAGCCAGTTTAGGATTGTCTGCTCCAGTTGGATTTTCTTGGATTGCACTCGAATTCCGGCTCAACCTGTTTTACAATGCAATTTGGAGATTTTTGGCCTTCACAGAATTTTGCTTGGGTCAGATTTTCCAAATTTCCATTTAGCCGTCGAGTTTCTGAGTTTGGTTGATTTTTGGAGCTTTGTGGCATTTTGCTTTATCATTTGCATTCTCTTGAGTTGAGATGTTCATCTTGTTGTGCTTTAAAATGTTATGGTCTTGCTTGGAGTTCGAATTCCTGTGTGTTTGGGCATTTCATGGTTAAAATCTAGGGTTTCATGCCTAGGCGTCGCCATTTCATCTTGATGTTGGAAATGTTGCCTCAATCTCATAGGCTGAAACCTCTAAGAAAGCATGGTCACTGTGATTGGTGAGATGTCTGGCTGATCTGCTAGTCTATCCTAAACTGTCACTGTGACCTCCTATATGTCTTGGTGATCGACATAACCTGTAACCTTCGATGTTACCTAGACTGTCAGAATGATGTTTCGGCGATGATAGGAAGTCTTGCTGATATCGGCGTGATCTTTGGTCTGTTTGGCCGATGTGGTAATCAGTATGAATTGCTCCTATTAGTATGAAGTCTTGGTGACAGGGAGATGTCTCGCCGATAGTCATACATATGGAGTCATCAGGGTAATGAAAGGGGTCGCTATGAACTCTTGGCAACACAAGTGAATCTCACCGATGCTGTGGGATGTGTTTGATATGACTCCTAGTGAAAGGTGGTCTCGGGGTAGCTTGGAGACTTCGGTATGAAGTCTTAGCGATGAATGATATCTCACCAACAACTTTATCTTGAAGACTTCAGAGTAATGTCTTAACGATAGCGATAAGTCTTGCCGACTGTTGAACATTTCAGTATAACATAAAGGCTCGGTATGATCTCTCAGTGAAAGCGATAAGTCTTGGCGATAGTGATACAAGTGATGATCATCGGTATGAGGTCTTGGCGACATGACGAAGTCTTAGCAATAGCTCTCTGGACTCGGTGTAACATCTTGCCAATAGTATGGACTCCTAGCGACTGAATTCTTTGGCAAAAGATGTGAGCATTCGGTATAACATCTCAGTGACTATTGAAGTCTCACCAATAGTGGTCTTCGGGGTGACATGTTGTGTTCGGTATGATGTATTGGCGATAGCGGTAAGTCTTGCCAATTGTGGGACATTTTAGAGTGACCTTTTGAATATCGATATGATGTCTCATCAAATGGCAATTGTCTCGCCGATGAGAATTGTTGAGGTTGATGTGACTTGTGAACTTGTTATGATCTCTTGCTGATAGAAGTGACTCTTGCTGATAGCAATGGTTGTGTAATTAGTCTTGTGGCATTGGGGAGACACGGTTAGTGTCTCACCGACATGCGACACAAGTTGATTGTTGTTGACCAAGTGAAGACTGTCCTACGTGGTGTGACTTGGACCAATCAAAGAAGCAGAAGTGAGCCGTTTGCTGTTGTGATCCGATAATTGGAAACAAATTGATTCACAGAGGCAGTGAAGAAAAAATGGATAGATGTATGCATTGGATGTTTTGAAAAAGCAGAAAGAAAGCAGGAGAGCGTTACAAAAAGGGCAGAGAGGCTGGCTGAAAGGCTGGGGCCATGAGGCCGAAATAGAGAAAAAGAGAGGCAAGGTTATGCTACTGAAATCTCTCTTGAACATGGATCATGGTTGATATCTTTCTTGTTGATCTGCTCTGTATATTGTGTGAGGGTATTGCAGCAGTATGAAGATTTTTTGGTTTGAGAGGTTGATCAGGAAATGTACTGAAGGAGAGTTTGCTACTAGGTTGTATCCAGAATGAAAAAGATGTAATCTCTGTAAAGGCTATGAGCCTGAAATTGTATTGTAACCGTTTGTTGCTGAATAATACAATGGCTCAATATTTGGAGTGTGGGGTTTTCTACCCAAAAGGGTTTTCCCCACGTAAATCTGTGTGTTCTAGTTTTCTATCTTATCTTTCATCTGTGTTGATTCTGTTTCTAGAATCTATCATTGCTTGCTGTTGAATTTACATGTGCTTCTCCTAGAAGGATTAATGTGGGAAATGAACTGTGTCTGTTTTCGGTTTAGGACATAGTTGTACATGTCTTTGAGGAAATCTAATCAGAATTAAAGGTACCAAAGGCACTACTGTTCTTGGAGGTTTCTCTGAGATGCCCTATATTTCCCTAACAAGTGGTATCAGAGCCTTCTTTTGGTTGCTGGTTCTGGGTATTTCTCCTATGAAGATTTCTTAGCTTGTTTGGCTGGAGGAAATCTAGAGGAATGGAATGATTTATCGATCCTTTGGTGAGTGGAAGTCTTGTGATATTCAGAGAGAACACATAGTTTGAAGGATGGTGAGATGGATGAGAGTGCTTATGCTAGGTGGTGTTTCCTGGTGTTGGAAGGCACAGTTTCTTGTTAACCTCAAATACATAAAGGCTATGGAGTTAATCATTAGTTGATTTGCAAGCTTCTGAATTATCCTTTCTCTCTTTCTTGGATGCATGTACATGTTGGTGGTTTAGATTTGGCCTGAAAGGGGCTTGGATTTCCTAAACTACTATTTTCTTTTTAAGGATGTTTTGTACTTGCATGGCTCTATGGTTTTGTAGGTTTTACATGGTTAAGAAAAACTTGTGGTTATGTGGAGTTGCTGTTAAGCTATTTTCTAGACCCCAACTTTTGGGGTGTTGCTGGATGAGATAGTTGCAGTTTTGCATGCATGCTTTGTGCATGGTTTGAGGAGGTGTGATTTCTTCTCTACATGGGAGTGTTGGTACGTGATTTTCCACTCAACATTCCTGTGGTGGTGCTTGTGGGTTCCTTGATTATGGTGCTCGTTGTGGACATGATTGGAAAATTAGGTTTGGCATGATCTGGTGTTTGAGTCATGTTGTCTACGTGGTTATTCTCTTTGAAATCTCAATGTTGCAGTTTCCAATGCGATGATGGGTTTGCATGTTTGATGTTTGTGATCTATCAGTTATGCGGTTGGTGGATTAGCTACCCATTGGTTGCAGTGAGATAACTTGGATGTGGATTGTCTTTATCCACGAGGTTGATTCATTGCTGGTGTAGACTTGTTAGCTGGCCTTGTCTGTGGTCACTTGTGCATTGGTGTGATTGCTTTGAGATGAAAGGATGGATATTGTTGAGTACCTGAATAGTCGGCTATGGGAACCTATAGCAGGTGGTCATGATGCTTGGAGAGCTCAGATGTCACATTTCAGTGGGAGCCTTAGCAATAACTGTGGGTTCATCACATGGTGGTGAATGGTCTTATTTAGTGTTGCAGATGTTTCAAGGGGGAGATTTTAGATCCTATTTTTGCAAAAAGGTTCTTTCACATTTGCATGAACATTATTTGAAGATGTGCAACATCTTAGATCCATGGAGGACACTTGGAGTCTTTAGCTGAGGTGTTGGTGGTGCTTGACAGGTGATGTTGGTTTTGAGTCTGTTTGCTTTATGTCATGGTATAATCTTGCTTGTGCACTGGAGTTTTGGAATTTTGCATTGTACTTAAGACCATAGTGAAGTCACTTGAAGCATGGTATCTGCTAAGGGGATATGTAGATCATGGTGTCATGATAAGTTCCTGATTCAGATGATTGGAGCTTTGATAGTGGTCTGGTAATTCTTTGTGTATTGGGTGCTTTGATTATTTGTTTGATACTTCATGATAGTGTAGTAATGCAATTGAAGTTTAGCATGAGATGATCGATTGCTATTACTCATGGATACATGGAGAATGAGGTGAGGCTATTTTTTCTCTTATGAGAAAAGTGTTGTTGATTGTTACTCTTGATGGAGTCTTTTAGTAGAAAGTCCGAGAAGTCTACATCTTGGTTGAACGTGAGTTCAATAAGAGACCTATGAGGAGATTTCTCTTGGATTAGTCATGATGGCTTGCATATCTTGAAAGAGTATTCTCATTCCCAGTCTTGATCTGCCTGATAATTTATCTGAGAGGTATTTGGCCCATTATATTTTTCAGATGTGGTTTTTTGTTCACTTTCATGATATGGATCTTGAATTATTGTTTAATGGTTCTAAAGGATTCATGGTGGAAGATGTACAACTTGTTTATCTCCTTGAGCTTTTGTGTTATGTTATTTACTAATGAGAATTGGTAGGAGATGATGTATGGGTTAATTTCCTAAAATGGGGAATGAAGTAGCTTGATTTTCCTTTGGGATGAGAAGGAGATCTTTCTTGACACAGTTGGCAGTTAGAAGTGTCTATAGGAGGATGTTCTACATGAATATGATGTGCAGAGTTTCTCTCTTTAGTCTTGGTTTACTACCTGGATGTTTGTTTTCACATTACAATTGTTTATTGCATGTGGAGATCTTGGGAGAACTGTGAAGACTTGTGGTGAGAGAAATGTTTCTTGTAATAGTTTGTTGTAGGTTGTGCATGTCATTGTTGATATTTCCTTGGTACTACATGGTTACATTTTCTATGTGCTATTATTGGTAGATTTGTGATGTCTTTGGATTACTCGGAAAGTGGGAGTTCCTATTGTGTTTTGTCTTCTTCGATTGGTTGGCACTTGGAGCTTGCATTCATTGCTGATGAGTTGGTTATGGAGCAGCATGAGTTTACTAATGTTGATGCCTTTTAGGTATGAGAGATTGGATGGAATAGCATGAGCTATGGGTGCTATTTTTCAGTCGCTTGGGTTTATCAGTTGGACATAAGAAGTCAATCTGATTGTTGTTCTAGCTGGTGTTTTTTTTCTTGTTTCTAGAGAATGAATTCACTGTTGTGTTCTGTTTGAAGCTTTAAAGTTGATATTGCTTTTGTATAGCGTTTGAGCACAATGAAGTGGTAGTAGTATCTCATTGATGATATCACTAAGATCTTTTGCTTATGTTCATTGGACTAGTGCTTATTCACCTTGGCTTGTATCTTTCTTCCACAGGTGGCATGTTGGAGGATGACAAGGATTGTTGCCTGAATGGTGGACGTCTTGGATATTGGTGGAAAATTATTGATGGAGCATGAGAGCATGTTTTTTAGATTTGTGTGGTTTCCTGGAAGGCTGTGATCAGTTGCATTTCAGTTGCTTTGTTGGACAATGAGTTGCAGTTGAATGCCTGGTCTTTGTTGCAGATTGTCTGGTGGACTGTTCTTGTTGATTGGGTGTATTGAGTTTTGCAGTGTCTGAACTAGTGGAGCTAGTGTGATCTTAGTGTCCGATTGCTTTAGAGGTTCCTATGTGATCTTCATCAATGTGGAGATTGTTGGAATTGTTACCTCAATCTAACAGGCTGAAACCTATGAGAAAGCATGGTCATTGTGACTGGTGAGATGTTTGGCAAATCTGCTAGTCGATCCTAAACTGTCACTGTGACCTCCTAAATGTCTTGGCGATCGGCATAACCTGTAACCTTCGACATAACCTAGATTGTTAGAATGATGTTTCGGCGATGATAGGAAGTCTTTCCCATATCGGCGTGACCTTTGGTCTGTCTGGCTGATGTGGTAATCAGTATGACTTGCTCCTATCGGTATGAAGTCTTGGCGACAAGGAGATGTCTCGCTGATAGTCATACATATGGAGTCATCGGGGTAACGAAAGGGGTTGCTATGAACTCTTAGCGACACAAGTGAGTCTCACCGATGCTCTGGGATGTGTTCGATATGACTCCTGGAAAAAGGTGGTCTTGGGTTAGCTTGGAGACTTCGATATGAAGTCTTAGCGACAAACGATGTCTCGCCAATAGCTTTATCTTGAAGACTTCTGAGTAATGTCTCAGCGATAGCGATAAGTCTTGCCAACTATTGAACATTTCAGTATAACATAAAGGCTCAATATGATCTCTCAGTGAAAGTGATAAGTCTTGGCGATAGCAATACAAGTGATGATCATCAGTATGAGGTCTTGGTGATATGACGAAGTCTTAGCGATAGCTCTCTGGACTCGGTGTAACATCTTGCCGATAGTATGGACTCCTAGCGACTGAAGTCTTCGGTGAAAGGTGTGAGAATTTGGTATAACCTCTCACCGAATGTTGAAGTCTTGCCAATAGTGGTCTTTGGGGTGACATGTTGTGTTCGCTATGATGTCTTGGCGATAGCGGTAAGTCTTGCTGACTGTGGGACATTTCAGAGTGACCTTTTGAATATCGGTATGATGTCTCATCAAATGGCGATTGTCTCACTGATGAGAATTGCTGAGGTTGATGTGATTTGTGAACTCGTTATGATATCTTTCTGATAACAGTGACTCTTGTCGATAGCAATGGCTGTGTAATCAGTCTTTTGGCATCGGGGAGACACTATTAGTGTCTCACCAACATGTGACAAAAGTTGATCATTGTTGACCGAGTGAAGACTGTCCTATGTGGTGCGACTTGGACCAGTCCGAGAAGCAGAAGTGAACCGTTTGCTATTATGATCTGAAAGTTGGAAACGAATTGATTCATAGAGGCAGTGAAGGACAAATGGAAAGATGTATGCGTTGGACATTCTGAAAAAGTAGAAAGAAAGTAGGAGAGCGTTACAAAAAGGGAAAAGAGGCTGGCTGAAAGGTCGGGGCCATGAGGTCGAAATAGAAAAAAAGAGAGGTAGGGTTATGCTGCCGAAATCTCTCCTGATCATGGATCATGGTTGATCTCTTTCTTGTTGATCTACTCTGTATACTGTGTGAGGGTATTGCAGCAGTACGAAGATTGTTTGGTTTGAGAGGTTGATTAGGAAATGTACTAAAGAAGAGTTTGCTACCAGGTTGTATCCAGAATGAAAAAGATGTAATCTCTATAAAGGCTATGAGCCTGAAATTGTATTGTAACTGTTTTTTGCTGAATAATACAATGGATCAATCTTTGGAGTGTGGGGTTTTTTACCCGAAAGGGTTTTCCCCACGTAAATCTATGTGTTCTAGTTTTCCTTCTTATCTTTCATCTGTGTTGATTATGTTTCTAGAATCTGTCATTGCTTGCTGTTGAATTTACATGTGCTTCTCTTAGAAGGATTAATTTGGGAAATGAAATGTGTTTGTTTCCGCTTTAGGACATAGTTGTACGTGTCTTTGAGGCAATCTAATCAGAATTAAAGGTACCGAAGGCACTACTATTCTTGGAGGTTTCTCTGAGATGCCCTATATTTCCCTAACACTTGATATGCTTTTGATTGAGCCTAGGATTCAAAGAAGATCTATAGGAGGCTCATGTTAAGCCATTTCCGTGCCTAGGGTCCTCAAATTTTGGACCTTTGGTCAATTCGAGCAAAGTCATGGCCAGTGTTTTGGGTTTTCGGTCAAGTTCAGGATTTTCCTGCCTGACCGAATTTTCCTGGGTCCCTTCAGTTTCCCAGAAATGTGCTGGTGTCCGGAGTTTTGCGCTCTTCACGAAATTTCGGTCTAGTTGAATTTTCCCGATTTCTCCTTTTCCCCTTTGTTTTCCTAGAATTCATACAGTGTTGTCATTTTTTTGAAAATCCGGTCAAGTCGGATTTTTTTGAATTTTTTGGGAGGTGCTATGAAACAAGGAAATTTGGCGAATTGGATGGTTTTAGTGATAAATTCTTGTTATTCCATGATTTTAACTGATATATTGTACAACGAATTTCAATGATTCATGCATTATTTTGTTCATTTTGATAATCTATTGTTGATATTAGTGCTCCATCGTGAGAATCCGCCTGGTTCAAAATTTCCCAAAATTTCTCCCAGGCGGGTTTTCCCGAGTTAGCTCGAAATCTTGAACTTTTCAGTGTTGATGCTTAAGGGTTGATTTAATATTTTTATCATGATTTTTAGCTAACATTTTGATGAAATTTTTTCAACAATTGGATTCTCACATTGGTGTTTGATGAATGCAGGTTGAGTCTGGCAAGGCAGCGGCTGGAAATGCTAAGAGAGGTACAAAGGGGATCATCCATCTCTGAAGCAGAAGAAAGAATGAAGCTGTACGTAAAGGGTAGGATTCCTGAGGGCAAGATGACATCCGTCTAGTTCGAGGTTTTAGACCCAAATATGAACACCCTGCTGTGAAGGATTAGGGCTATCATGGGATGCAGTAACTGGACACTGGCTGGATGATGCAGCAACCTACAGTGCAATAATTAATGAATATCTATCCATCAGGGGAGACTAGAACAATACGATGGGACATATCTGAAGAATAATATCAATGCTATTAAATGGTGAATTAGGGTTTCACCTATGCCACTTGCAGACAGGTTGTAGAGGATGTTCTTGGTGATGAAGGCCAGAATGGAGCAAGGTATGGGCGACGTGGGGGAAGGAGTTAATACAAAGCTACATTGAAGTTTGTGCTTCCTCATCATTTCGCTTTGCCTCTTTTTCATGTGTTTTTGTCCAAGTTATGTGGTAGATCCTGGGTCGTTTGGTCAGTACCCTTGCATTTAATGCATGTTTGACTTTGTTTTAAACTCTTCTAGTGCTGACGTGTTATGTAACTGATTTATTTTGTAAACCCTAAACTGTGTTGACGCCTATGACGTGTTTTATAAATATGGCATTTTTGCCTCTTTTTTAAAGATCTTTTTTTTGAGTGGCTAGAGATATTGAATCTTTTGTAAGGGTTAGACGAGTTAGAGAGTAAGTTTTAGAGATAGGTTAGAAGAGTTAGATGGGTTAAAAAAAGAAAACCAACATATTAGTTAGCAAGCTCGAAGATTCAGAAGGTAGAGGAATGGATATCGAAAAAGTAAGGTAGTTATGCTAATCAAGGTAATTACCCTAATTAGAATAATAATAATTAGGGTAATTATCAGAACAACAACAATCACAACCAGAGGAATTATCGAGGCCAAAACTTCCCTAACCAAGGCTATGAAAATTAGAATAGAGGATATAACCAGAGGCCTAATAACAACAAAAAATGGAACACAGGGCCAAAAAATGTTGGAGATTCTCTCAATTATCAAGCTAATGAGGACAGGCCACATGCTCCAAATGTGGCTAATGACTAATTGGTGCAGGTTGCATGATACTGCAACTCATTACGAGATGAACTATCCTGAAATGGAGAAGGTTGTAAAAATGGCATAGGCAGATGCCCAAACGTTCCAAGGGAATTCAAATAAAGGAGGTGGCTTAGTGGATACAACAATGGCTTATGACCTCTTTGAAGAAGTACCTTCATTCCCAATGCGGAATGAGAATGAACCAGAGGAAGATGTGTATGATGCCCAAGCCTTTCATACAAAGGGAGGAAACTTCCTAAGAAACTAGAATAAGGGTCTGTTCACTACATCAACACCACCTAATCACATGGTGCCTCTAAATCAGAGTGCTAATAACAACCCTCCTCCATCGAAGGGTCCGCCTGACTTCACTAGCAAAGGTAATTCATCTGGTGTTTTCAAATATAGTGCAAGTTATAACACAAGATTTGATATTGTTTTTGAGATGCAGAAACATAAAACCTCTTTATCATACTTTGACATCCTAAAGTGGTGCCCTTCCCAACGAGATATAGTGCTAAAAGCTTTGGAAGAAACTGATAAATCAAAAGGGAAAACCAAGGTGGCACCCACTGCAGACATGAACGCAGCTTTATTTAGAAACAAGGTAGGGACCCTACCATTTCTTTTAAGTTTGAGAATTTGTGGGAAGAATCTACACAACTGTGTGCTAGATTTAGGGGCTTCTAGCAATGTTATGCCATTTTCTGTATGCAGGAAATTGGGATTGAATCCTGCCCAAACAAAAAAGAAGGTAATCCAAATTGATAAAAAAGAGGTTAATGTAGTTGGAGAATTGAAAAATATACATGTACAAGTAGGGTTTGACCCTAGGATTCAAACCAATATAGATATTCAGGTAGTAGACATTCCTGAGACTTACGATATGCTTTTGAGCATAGATCTAATGAAGAGTATAGGGGGATATCTCTCCCTTGAATTTTCAAATATGTGGCTACCATGGGGGGAATGCCTACGCAGATTAGGATTGAGAGTGAACCTCGCCTCAAACATATCATCACTGAGTATGACTCTCCCAACAAGGTAGCTTATTTTGAAACTAAGATAGGGGCTTATAAAAAAGAGGAAATTCTAACTCTTTCGGTTCTTGATTCTACTGATTTGTCAATGCAAGAATTACCTAATCCCATGATTAGTGTAAACCAAAAGGTATTGATCAGGAAGCTACAAAAGGATCAGCTAGTCTTGGGGGATGATATTGATTTGTGGAGTCTTCTACTCCCAAATTGGTGCAGGGTGCATTACAAAAGCCATTCAGAATTGACCTGCCAACCCTGCATCAGTGTTCTAAATCATGTTTTCCAAACTTAAGACACTAGCACAAGTCACCTTGAGACCATTTCAAATCACTTCTCATTTGAAGCAAAAAATGCAATAATGTTAACCAGGGATAATATAACTTCAGAGGAAGTCCTTCCTCAAACTGAACTTACCCCGGTCATAATACTGGACCAACATAGTTGTGTTGAACAAACCTAGGGTGTGTTTGATACCCCTGCACTCACAAGTATACCAAGACCCAAGGGGTTAATCAAAGATACAGATAAATGTCAGAAAGATATCCTAGGATTACATGATATATCTGAGAGGGAATTGGATATTGCACCTGATGATGTTATTGAATACCCATTCCCAATATTTGATGCAAAATTTCCAGTGGCCCAACCTATGGTTCATCTTATCCAAGAACCAATAACAAGCTCAAAAAGATCAACCCCAGCTCATAATCAGCTATGGACCCTCACATTTGTTGGATCCAAATCTAAAATAGGGTGTGGTGCTGGAATTGAGTTAACCAGCCCAAAAGGGAAAACATTTTTTGCTTCTTACAGGTTACAGTTTGGATGCACTAACAATATAGTAGAATATGAAGCATTAGCTTGGGGACTGATGTTCGCACATCAGAAGAAAGTTACTTCCTTGATGGTTAAAGGAGATTCAAAAGGGATTATCAAGCAAGTATGTAGCCATACAAATGTCACAATAAAAGGCTGGCGGCTTATAGAAATTGAGCGTGGAACCTAATTGAAGACTTTGATGCTTTTGGGATTAGTTTAATCCCTAGAGAGGAGAATCAAATAGCTGATTCATTAGCTGTTGCCGCAAGTACCCTGGAGCCCATACAAGTCTCCAAGCTCAAGAGATTCTCAGTAGAATTGATATCCACCCTGGATGTCCATGATAATGTCAGGAACTTTGAAGTCTTCCATGATGATCGACATATCCTTTCTTTTCTAGCAAGCTCAGATGTTTTCGAAGGACAGATCATTGATGAGTCCGATAGGGATCAAGGAGACTGGAACCCTGAGGACTGCAATAGAGAAGGTGTCCTCAATTTAAAAAGTAATAGAATTCCCAAGGGAATGGTGGCCTTAGAAAGAATTTTTGATTAAGGTCCAAGAGCTCAAGAAAAGGTATCAATCAAAGATAATGGAGGTGAATATGAAACTATTAACTTAGCTAACTCTGGCCTTGAAAGGAATGTTTACATAAGGAAAGCCTTCCCTAAAGCAATTAAAGAAGATATATTGAGGGTATTGAAGAAAGATATTGTTCCAATAGCTTGGGGGTATGAATATCTAAAAATATTTGATACTTCTGTGATAACTCATACTATTCCTTTGAAGCCTGAAGCTAGACCATTTCAGAAAAAATGTCCTATCAACACCCTGATTGAACCACTATCTTTAAGGAAGTTCAGAAATTGATTTCTGCAACAATAATCTTCCCTGTACGACATTCAACATGGGTGGCTAACTTGGTTCTAGTTCGTAAAAAGAATGGGGAGATCAGGCTATGTGTAGATTTCAGGAATCTGAATAGAACTTCAGAAAAAGACAACTACCCACTCCCTTCCTTGATGAAGTCTTGCAAATGGTCAATGGGTCTCAAATGATGTCATTCCCAGATGGTTATTCTGGGTACAATCAAGTGATCGTTAACTATGAAGATAGGATGAAGACAACCTTCACTACTAAGTGGGGAACATTTGATTACAAGAGGATGTCATTTGGTTTGATAAATGTTGGAGCAACCTTTCAATGTGCAATGGATGTAGTGTTCAAAAATTTGATTGGTAAGTGCATCATCATTTATATGGATGACCTAATAGTATTCTCTAAAGATAGACTAAACCATGCTGCAGACTTGGGCTAAAGTTCTTGAAAGATGTATCCAATATGGTGTTTCTTTGAATCCTTAAAAGTGTGTGTTCGGGGTTTCTGATGGGAAAATTTTGGGACACATAATCTTAGAAAGAGGGATATCGATAGATCCAAACCAAGTTGAGTCTATTTTGAAGTTAACCATGGCAGGAAGTAAGAAGGAGATGAGATCTTTCTTCTGAAAGATCAACTTTGTGAGGAAGTTTATCACAGGTTTTGTAGAAATTGTTAAACCTTTGAACTAAATGATGAAGAAAGATGCTAGAATAGAATGGAGTAATGAGGAAAAGGTTTCTTTTTCTCAGGTTAAGCAATCCATTTCAAAGGCGCTAGTCCTCACTAGTCCTGACTACTTGAAGCCATTTTATATTTATTCTTTTGCTTCTGAACACTCATGTGCAGCTATCCTGACACAACGAAGACATGAGGGGGATGAAAGGCCAATTATCTTCATGAGCTCTCCATTTAATAATGCTAAATTCAAGTACCCACCTCTTACGAAACAAGCTTTTGCATTGGTTAGAGCTATCAAGAAGTTCAGGCATTATATCCTTCAAAGTCAGATCATTGCTTTGCTTCTCGATGCTACTGTGAAGTCTCTACTTATGCAGAGCGAGTTGGGAGAATGAAGGGGGAATTAGATGGCTATTTTGCAGGAGTTTGATCTAGATATTCACCCTATGAAACTTGTCTGAGGTCAAGGCCTGTCTAAAGCAATGGTGGATGCTGGTAAGAACATTATTTGTCAGTAGTACACAACATAGTATTTTTCTAATGACTCTTGGTATACCGATATTATTTATTTCATGCTCAATAATCAGTGCCTAGAGGAAATGAATACAACTCAGAGGAGAGCACCAAGAAGGAAAAGCTCCCATTATATGCTCAAAGGAGGATTCTTATACATAAATAATTTTGAGGGGTTTTATCTACGATGCCTTGATCAACAAGAAGCTAAGCACACAATTGTTGAATTTCATGGGAAACATGGCATGAGTCATGGTTTTGTGAATTCTTTAGCACAACAAATCTTTAGATCTGGTTATTATTGGGCATGTGTGTTTAAGGATGCCCACCAACATGTAAGTACATGTCATATATGCCAAACTTCTGCATCAAGAGAGCATCATCCAGCCATGCCATTATAGCCTGTTTATGAGATAAGGCCATTTTCCCAATGGGCACTTGATTTTATTGGGGTAATTAACCCAAATTCTTCTGCAGGACATAAATTCATTTTGACTGCCATAGATTATTGCATGAGATGGAAAAAAGCTATACCCTGTAAGAATAGCACCATGGAGGTAGTAATCAAGTTCCTCACTGAATGCATCACAACTAGGTTTGGAGTACCCTTTGAACTAGTATGTGACAATGGCCCTTCCTTTTCTTCTGTTGAATTCATTGCATGGGCTTATGATCATAAGATTGTTTTAAAGTATTCTTCAAACTATTATCTGCAAGGAAATGGAGTTGCAGAATCAACTAATAAGAATCTCCAAGGAGTAATCAAAAGACTGTTAGAGAACAATCCTAGAGAATGGCATACCTAGTTAAGATTTGTGTTATGGGCATATAGGAATAGGATCAAGGCTGCATTGAAGACTTCACCGTTTAAGATAGTGTATGGCCAAGAGCCTGTGTTCCCTATTCACTTGCAAATACCTATCCTAAAATTTATGCAAGAATTTTACTATAGTGATGATAGGATTGAAGTAAGGTTAGCTGGCTTGCTAAAATTAGAAGAGCAGAGAGATGCTGCTTTGCAACAATTGTTTAGGCACTAGGCTGTTGTCAAACATTGGTTTGACAAAAGAGCCAAAGTCAAGGCTTTTAGGATATCAGACCTTGTCTTACTGTGGGATAAAGCCAATGAAAAGAATGGTGACCACCGAAAGTTTGATAAGCTGTAGTTGGGTCCCTATCAAATTGCTAAAATCCTAGGAGAAAATGCTTTCTGGCTGAGTAGTTTAATAGGAGAACTTGTTCCATTGCCTGTCAATGGACAGTCTCTCAAGCATTATTTTTGGGTTGTAAAAGGGTCTGGTATTTTGCTGGGTTGTATATATGTAAATAGTTTTCTTTTCCGTTCGTTTTGTCTTTTTCATTTTTGTGGGACCCTTCATTTTATTCAATTGAGTAAGGGGGTTGTTATCTGAAGCATACTTTGGTTACTAGGAGAGAAATTGGTTTAGATATTTTCAAGTTTTTTGATTGGATGATTTTGTCCTAAATTTATTTTTTCATGTCCATTGTCAATGAGAGTTGTGGAAAGTCATTGAGAACAAGGTGTAAAGTAAGCAATCTTCATGAAATATGATTGAATCTATCACAAATCATCAGAAACATCTCCTTTTGTAATAGTATATTTGTCTTAGGACGATGGTGTTGCAAGATTTGAGTGAAAAATCTGATTCCCTAGATGTTGTTATGAGGTCCATGGTAGTTTTCAACCTAGTACAGATGTTGGACATCTGGCATATTGAGAAAGAATTGAATGAAGGAACTTCAAGAAAAAAAAGAGAAAAGAGAACTATCTAAGAAAAGAAAACTCAATATTGAATGGGTGATTCTAGTATCTCTAGCAGGGCTATGGACGCCTGACTAGCAATAGAGCAATGTTGTGAGAAAACTAGAGGTATCTTCGTCAAAGCTATGAACGCTTGATTGGCAGCGGAGCAATGCCCAGGATATCATTGCACAACAGTTAAAGGGAATCAACTCATGTAGTTCAAATCTTGTGCATAATTGTTCAAAATATGAGGAAAACTTTGTAAAAGGGTGATGCACTATCAGGCACACACATAGATTCAGGGGTAGCCAGTGTTGATTTACATTTGAGATTCTAGGTCGACCTTGTTTACTGAGACTGACCTAAATGGAATTGTGATGTCCATAAACTAGGAGTTCTGGGTAACTGAATCCCTTAGTTTCTTGAAAATGGTTAAACCATTTTCCTAGCCAAGTTGCTAATTGTTATGCCTTGCATAACCTCCGCATTTTAAATTTGATTAAAATGGGACCCTCTTTTGCTTTCACTCTTTATGTTTTGCCCCCCCCTTCGATTTTGAGGTTTGGCTTCACCTTGGCATGTGCTTAATATGTTTATTTTTCTTTCCCAAGTGTTTTTCCCAAGTTGAATAATGAAAATATTATGTTTTGGGTGAAGTTTGGGTTTTGACCTTAGTTCGAGATTTTCTGATCCGATTGTATTTTCCCAGTTTTCTTTCAAACTTTGATTAAATGCTACTGTTCGAGTTTTTGAGCCAGTTCGAGATTGTCTGCCTCGGTCAGATTTTCCTGGATTGTGCTCAAATTCCAGATCAGCCTATTTTACATGTAATTTGTAGATTTTTGGCCTTCGCAACATTCTGCCTGGGTCAGATTTTTTTGGATTTCCATTTGGTTGTCGGGTTTCTGAGTTTGGTTGATTTTTGGAGCTTTGTGCCATTTTGCTTTATCATTTGTGTTCTCCTAAGTTGAGATGTTCATCTTGTTGTGCTTTAAAATGTTATGGTCTTGCTTGGAGTTTGAATTACTGTGTATTTGGGCATTTCATGGCTTGCTTTGTGCATTCATGGTTAAAATCTAGGGCTTCATGCCTAGGCATCACCATTTCGTTTTGATCTGCTTTCGATTGAGCCTTGGATTCAAAGAAGATCTGTAGGAGGCTCATGTTAAGCGATTTTGGTGCCTAGGGTGCTAAAATTTAGGACCTTTGGTCAATTTGAGTGATTTTGTGGCTGGTGTTTGGGTTTTCGGTCAGGTTCAAGATTTTCCCGCCCGACCGGATTTTCCTAGGTCCCTTTAGTTTCTCAGAAATGTGCTTGTGTCTGGAGTTTTGTGCTTTACGCGAACTTCCAGTCCGGTCAGATTTTCCCAATTTCTCCTTCTCCCCTTCGTTTTCCTGGAATTCATGCAGTGTTGTCATTTTCGTGAAAATTCGGCCCTACTAGATTTTTTTTGGATTTTCTGGGAGGTGTTGTGAAACGAGGAAATTTGGTGAATTGGATGGTTTTAGTGATAAATTCTTGTTATTCCATGATTTTAACTGATATATTGCACAACGAATTTCAATGATTCATGCATTCTTTTGTTCATTTTGATAATCTATTGTTGATATTAGTGCTTCATCGTGAGAATTTGCCTGGTTCGGAATTTCCCAAAATTCCTCCTAGGCTAGTTTTCTCAGGTTAGCTTGAAATCCTGAACTTTTCATTGTTGATACTTAAGGGTTGATTTAATAGTTTTATCTTGATTTTGAGCTAATTTTTTTTTGAAATTTTTTCAACAATTGGATTCTCACATTAGTGTTTGATGAATGCATGCTGAGTCTAGAAAGGCAGCAGTTGGAAAGGCTAAGAGAGGCACAAAGGGGATCATCCATCTCTGAAGCAGAAGAAAGAATGAAGCTGTACATAAAGGTAGGATTCCTAAGGGAAAGATGACATCCATCTGGTTTGAGGTTTAAGACTCGAATATGAACACCCTGCTATGAAGGATTCGGGCTATAAAGGGAAGCAGTGACTGGACATCGACTGGATGATGTAGCAACTTGTAGTGCAATCATCAATGAATATCTATCCATCAGGGGAGACTGGAACAATACGATGGGACAAATATGAAGAATAATATCAATGCTATTAAATGGTGAATTAGGGTTTCACCTATGCCACTTGTAGACAACTTGCAGAGGACGTTCTTGGTGACAAAGGAAAGAATGTGTTGATGGTGTTTTCTGCACAACAACAACTCAGATAGAATGCAATATTCTATCTCTCTTGAAAGGTTATTTTCAACAATAAATCACTGAAAATCACCCCAAGGTCTCTCGGGTGTCAGGTCATGACAATGCATAAACAACTCAGATAATATGTGAAAATGCTGGTAATCACAAAGGGACCTTACTACAAGCAAACTGTATCTTTCAATTTATCAGATTTTGCAATATGATGATCTTAAATCCTAAATTTAACCAGATGATAAAGAAATAGCAAAAGGTAAGGGTGCAAGGATATGATAAGATCTAAACTATTCCTGGAATGAACAATGCAAATGATAGATATCTGGAATGGACCAACCCCAAACAACCAATTCCTGCTTAACCCACAATGCAATATCACAAGAACGGTGCAATCTTCTAAGGTATATAGATTTTCAAATCACAGATATTCATCCACAATCGAACTTCAGCACATATGAATATATGGTCTAGGTTGACTTCACCAGCCTACTACAATCAGATAGTTACTGGGAGTATAGACCAGAGATTGCTACAAACATTCCAAATATGAAATCATAAACACCATTCATCAAACTAAAACTAATTTAATTCTGAACACTAACCCTAAATCTTTAAGCAATTTGAAAGATAGAACAACAAGAACCATGCGAGATAAACTAACACAAGAGATTTCACCAGGAAAACCACAATGTCCTCAATCGCATTAAATCATCAAAAGACTGCAACAATTCCACTGTTCTGATTACAATACTTGCTTCAAGAAATTCACAAAAATGCTCTAGCTTGATTCTATTATCTATTTTCTAACTATTAATGTCTAACCCCTTTACAATGAGGTAGGAATGCCTTTTATAACAAATCTTAAGATATGTCGGCCCAGCCAAACATTTTTACAAGATAAGGATAACCGCCAAAATAAGTCGGCCTTAGGAAATCAAAATAAGGCAAACATTAAATGCCATACATCATCTAGGTTGGCCTAGACACAGTCCCCGATGTAGTCCGGTCCAATGCATGCCCTATGATAATAGGGAAGCACAAATCTCAAAATAGGCATTAACTGCCACTTCCCTTATCCTTGCTCTGAGCCGATGATCCTTGAACCTTCAAGAATGTTCTATCCAATTCGGTGACAGGTGGCAAAGGCAATATCTTAAGCCGACATTCTATGGAGCCAATCTCCTCCTTTGAATGTTTAACAGTCCTATCCCAATCACCCTTGTTGGCCTGATATTTATCCATTATTGCCAAGTATGTGGCTGCGTCATCTAACTGGTAGCCAGTTATGACATTCTCAGAATCTGGGGCATAAAATTCATGCCATAATTCCCTGAGTTGCTCCAGACTTAGGTATTTGGGAGCAATCTTTCTCCTTCCAATCATGACCTCAAAGAATGCAATGCACCCCTCATATACTCCAGTGAGGTCACCATCTATTTTCTTCTTCCGTTTTTGAATCTTTTTTAGGGCCTTATGCCGAATCTGTAGAGCCTGAAACCATTCCCAGGGTTCATTTAATCTGGAGGAAGGAAGAATCCCATCCACAGCCAGTTGTTCTTTACCATGCTCCAGGATGACCTTAGATTTCTGCAGTAGAAGGTCAATGTCTTCCTTGTCCTGGGATAACACATATTCTAGCAATTCTTTAGCTCTGACTGCATCTTTCCCAACTAACAAGATATCCTTGATTGCATTATCTCCTTTCATTTGCACATCCTTCAGCCAATCTATTACAGTTTGAGCTGAGGCCTTCATCTTTTCGATCCTGGAGATAGTTTCCTTGGGCAGAAAGCCAGGAGTGGCAGAAGAAGATGGGTGGAGAGACTATAGGGGTTTCATCACTTCCTCCAAGCATTTCTTAAGTCTTTCATTTTCTTTCCTTAGCTCATGCTTGGTCTGGGTCTCCTTCCTTAGCCTGCCAATTATCACAGCACTAGACCCTTCATATTCCTCTATGTCCTGCTCCATGGATGCTGGTCCAAGGTTGATAGTTTGCACATTATAATCCCCACTGGTAACTTCTTCTCTGGTCTTGTCTGCGGTAGGAGTGGCAATGTGAATGACCCTGTTGTTTAGTTCATCTCTCTCTATCTTTGAAACCACTTTGGCTGCCTTCCTTTTCTTCCCTTTGCCAATTTTGGACAACATTTCATCCCAATCCAAGGGAGTGTCCTCAACAACTACCTGCTTTTGTGCCTCTCCTGTGATATCAAAGTTCATTCTTTTGGAGTAGAAGGAGAAACCATATGCTGCCAATTCATCTCCTGGGGTGTGTGCTGATTGAATGGAAGGGCACACTTCTGCTATGCCGATTCCAAGAGGGAAATCTCCACCAAAACCTGTTTTATGCTTCTCCTTCTTGACAATAGCATCAAACTCACAAATCTGTCTAAAAATCTCCAATAACACAATGTGATCAGTAGGGTACCGAGGTAACCTGTATGGAGCGGCTGGGCATCCATCAATTCTAATGTAGGTGAAGGTAGGAAATTGAATGAACCAGGCCCCATAATTCTTTATCAACCCTTTTGCTTCATCTGACAACCTCACATGCTCGGCATTCTAAAGCATCCTAGTGATATGCATTGTGAATGCATCATTAGCCCTTCTGTAGTCCTTGTGTCCTAGGTGCAACTCCGGGTATACTTCATAGACTATGTTCTGTCCGAATGTCCCTCATGGATTCAAACCCCTGTATGGGTAGAATCTGGCAAGCACATACATGACATAGGAGGACATGGTGAATCTCTTGGTCTCTAGGACGTTCCTCAGCTGTTTATCAATTTTAGAACTAATAAGCCCCGCCCAATGATAATTGGTCCCTTGTTCAATTTTGGTGATCACATGGACCATCCAACTCTCCAATACTCCAGTGGTCTTCAAACCTGCCACTCTGCTCAGAAATGTTATTGCATCATAGATATCTGACTTGAATTTAACTCTGTGCAACTGCTTGGGCAGTTTAGAATAGTGTGATTTTGGCTTATCCAACCAAGCATTAATCATTTGCTGAGCTTTAATTGGCTCATTTTCATAATATGTTCAATCCAAGTCCATGTTTAGAGCACACATAGAAGGCAAGTCAGGCATGTCAAAAGCTTGGGCAATAGAGACAGGACTGAAATTGGCCAAGACTCTTCCCTCAGTACTGACAACCCTTTGCGTATCAAAATCATACTGCCGGGCACACTCTAAAATCAACTCATAACATTGGATTGCAGGAGGAAACCCTGCCACATGCACCAGTTCGGACTTCATCATTCCATTCCTTAGGACTGACAGATTCTTCTTAGCTATCCTCTGCTTGAACTCCTTGTATCTCCAGGCCCCCACATTGGTGTCAGACACCTTGGACCACACGGAAGATATCTTGCTTTCTGGTAACTGACTCCTAGTGTCCAATCTTAGCCTTTTTGCCTCTGAAATGGATGACCCCTCCGTGTCACCCTTGGAATTTCCTGCTGCAGCCTTGCTTGATTCGGCCTACATTCATAAAGGACATCATTGGTATTTAATTATCATGCATATTCCAATCCAAAGGTTAGCATAAATCATATAAAATGATTAAAATCCATCACAAACTGCCAATCTTTGAGAATCTAGAAAAATAAAGCAA
>VDFB02373108.1:0-15782 GCA_007258455.2 Sequoia sempervirens | reverse complement strand
GTGTGGAGACGGAATATGTGTATTGTTGCACTGAGACTATTTTGAATAATAAAAGCTCTTGAGCATGATTTTCCTTGAATAACTTCTTATTATCAAATAGTAAGCGAGGTTGCATATCTTCTTCCGCCATAGATTAGAATTAAAGTTAGATTAAGTAGAATTTGCTTTGAAAGTTGTCAATTGAATGAGAGATTGATCGCATTGACTCAATGGTGAAGTGTAGCTCATACTTTTTTCGAATGGATGATTTGCATTCGATTTGTAAAGTTAGCCTGAGCTCTTAATCGTGGAAGCTTAACTTCAGCCTCATTTGAGGTTTGAAAATTATTCTCACAAACCCCTTGAAGATTGCACCCATTTTGCGTATGTTGTCCAACAGGAGGCGAAACAAAGTGTGGTTTATTTCTCTTCACCGAGTCCTTACTGTCGCTTGAGTTCTTAGGCATAGACTATATTCTCCTAAACCCTATCCTTTTGCCATTTTTTGAGATCCACAATTGAAAGTCCTAATTGAGAGCCTTTAACGATAAATTTCCTAAGTCCTGAACTTGCAAAGATTTCACGTAAGTCCCCTTGTTCATTACTAGCAAATCACAACGGCCATTGAGCTTATCCACACGTCGAGACCCGACTAAAGAAACCTTGGAATCGCCATATGATCTTCTCGCAATCTTAGCATACGCGGTGGTTTTTCAAGAGAGGATAGAGTGTCTTTGGACATTTTATTACATTGTGTTGTGGATGATAAAAGTACACCAACGGTAACCCATATAATAAGTGGCGTACTTCTTCAACCGATCCACCACCACAAAGATCTATCTCTCCCATGCACCTTAGGTAGACCTATGATGAAGTCCATAGAAATGCTCTCCCATTTTTGCTCTGGGATAGGCAATGGCTATAGCAATCCGGCTGGATGTGTATGTTCGGACTTGTTCTACTAACAAGTCACACACTCCCAAACATGTCTCAATACATCATCCTTGGGGCCCTTCCATATGAATCTCTCTCTAACCTATCTATAAGTTTTGAAATAGCCCTAATGGCCTGCTAAGAGAGTGTCATGAGAAGCCTGCAATATCTTCTCCTTCAGTCTAAATTCTAGCACCAAGTAGATCCTATCCTTGTAGTAAATCACATCATCCACTACTCTGTACCTATCATCTTAAATCAATCCATCCATCAACTCACAAGCAAACTTATTATTGGAGTTCTCTACCAACAAGAGGGACTTCCAATCTACGGAAATCTCTGAAAGTGAGCACACTAAAGGTCTTGTTGTGACCTTTTCACACATCACCCCATTCAAAATGGGGATCCCCTATTTTTTGCTCCGTTCCCGTCTCTTGGCTTTGGTTTTCCCGTTGTCTCTCTCTTTTCTGCTTGTCTTTCCCGGGATGTGCCCATCTTTGAGCTTAAATTGAAATTTTGGCTAAGTCTGTCAAATTAGGGTTTGCTTTCTTCAGGCCAATTCGAAGTTAAATTGAGTGAGCAAATGGAAGTCTGAGCTTGACATTACGTTCAGTAAGCCTCCGGCAAGTTCCTAGCAAATTTCATTGGATTCTAACAACTTACTATTTTTAGTAAGAACTCAATTTGGGACATTTTCTCAACACTTTTAAAATTCTGACTGCTACACCATACTTACAACACTTTAAGCTGCCTACCATCAAATTTTGAGTTGAATCTAACAACTTGCTATTTTTAGCAGTCCTGACTTCGAATCCAATTTTAGGGTTTGCATGTGTGTTTTTTCAATGCATATCTGGGGAATCTTTCTAGGTTTTTCGAGACCTTTGCAATGGTATAACATGCAAGCCGAGATACTAACTTTCAACAATTCTAGCTTCGGGAGCATTTTTAGGGTTTGCATGTTGGATTTTTCAGTGCATGTCGGGATATTCTTTATGGGATTTTCAAAAGCTTCGCAATAATGTGATGTGCAAGCAGAGTTGATCATTTTTCAAGAACTTACTATTTTTACCCAGTGCTCGCGTGCAGACCAATTTTATGGGTTTTTCTGGGTTTTCTGAGATCTCTCGGGCAATGTGACATGCAAACTCATCTGGCAAGTGGTTGGTCACTTTTTCAGACACTTACTATTTTTAGCAAGATCACTCCAACAGCTCCCCAGCACTTCAATATCACGAACAGAGCGACATGCAACAGAAACAGGGTCAAACGGAGGTCATTTGAACCACATGCAAGTCAGATTAGGGTTTTCAGCTTCGGGACTCAAAATGAGGGGTAAAACGCCAAAATCTCCGAAAACTGATGTATCTCATCGCGATTAGCATCTCTCAAGGAATCCACTGGTAAAATTTGAATGCAATCTAAGTACTTACTATTTATAGTAAGTTACCTCCATAAACAAGCTATAAATAGCAGGTCGGCAAGAAGCACCAGTGTGAACAGGTTAGTTAACCCATGAGGTCCACGTTAGGCAAAATTCAAGACAAACGGAGTCGCAGAAGTATGAAAATCAGGAAATTTACTAAAAATAGTAAGCAAGGCAAGCAAGGTGTGAATGCCTGAAGAAATTGCTAAGTCTGTGATGAAAACTGGAACCTCTACCCCCAAAATGCGCCCAACTTGGAGAAGGATGGAGAAAAGTTGCTGAGGCAGAGAAAATTCCTCCACCACCCCTAGAATGCGTCCAAGCAAAGATAGAGGTGAGAAATTTTGTATAAGTCATGGAAACTGACAGGACAGACCCTCATATGCGCCCAACATGGAGGAGCCTGAAGAAAACGCCTAAGTGATGGAGAATTCCTCCTCCACCCCCAAAATGCACCCAGATTGAGGAAGGATGCTAGAAAATTTTCTAAGTGTCAAGGAATGGCAGGACAGAAGCTAAAATGCGCCCAAATTGCAAGATGATGAAGGAAAAATGCCTAAGTGTTTGAGAGTTGCCTAAGGACCCCCTAAATGCACCCACCAAGGAAGGAGAGGTTAGGAATTTTAGTCCAAGTGTTGAAAATGGAAGTAGAGGGTCTCAAATGTGCCCACCAAGGAGGAATGAGGCAAAAAATTTCTAAGTGAAATGAAATTCCTTGACCCACCCCCAAGAATACACCCAAGTCAAGAAGGGAGTGTGGAAATTCTCCCAAGGCATGAAAAATTCCTCCTCAACCCTCTAAATGCGCCCAAACTAAGGAGAGGCAAAGGAAATTAACTAAGTGTTGGAAAATTCCTCCTCAACCCTTTAAATGCGGCATCTTGGAGAGGTTGCAAATTTACAAGTGTTTGAAATTCCTCCACCACCTAGCAAATGTGCCCTAAGAGGAGTAAGTCACGAGAAAAGTTTCTAAGGCATAGAAATTCCTCCACCACCCCTTGAATGCGCCCAAGTTGAGAGGCTGGCGTGCAAATCTTCTAAGTGTCAAGGAATGGCAGGAGGAAGGGTCAAATGCGCCCAAGTCACCAAGCTATGAGGGATGCTTGAAAACCTTCTAAGTAATGAGAATTCCTTGACACCCTCCAAAATGCGCCCAAAGCTGACTAGAAGGATGAAATTTTTTCTACGTGAAAACTGGCTTGACACCACCTAAAATGCGCCCTAGGTAGTTGATGGAAGCATCAAAATATTCTAAGTCATGAAACTCCTTGACCCCACCTTGAAGTACCCCCAAAGGAGAAGAGGTAAAATGAACCTTAGCAAGAGATATTTTTCAAAGGTGGAAAATAAAAAAATTAAATGTACACCTTCGCATGTATACACATGAATATTACATTTTCTGAGGGGAAATTTTTTCTAGGTCTTGGACATTTTCTACAGGGAGATGATTTTGAAATTCCCCACACCTTACTCGAGATTTTAAAGTGGAGATTTTAAGTGAGCGCCTGGTTAATAAAATTTCCTAGATAAAATTAAAAAAATTCTAAGGCAAAGGGAGAAATATTTTTTGAAAATAAAATGCCTTGGTTTATAAATTGAAGTTGAATGCCTAGATGATTTTTGATGGAATTTCTGATGGGGGAATGATTTTTCCAAGCCAGAGTGAAGATGAAATAATAAGATGAATTTCTAATGACTGTCTTTCATTTCTGCAGGATGGCTGAAACGGATAGAAGAGCGACTGGCAAGGATACTAATGCTGAATCCAACAAGGCAAATTCATCAAGACAGGCCGTAATCAAGAAGTTGAGCAAGTCTTTCCTTCCAAAGTCAAAATTTTCTTCGAAGTTGGGGAAGTTGAGTGATACAAACCTCGGCTCTTTCAATCTGGAGGCTTTCAGAAGGCGAATGCTAGGAATAGGAGGCCATCATCCATCGGTTACTTCACACAATATTGTCAGAAGTGGACTTTATGCAACTGCTGGTTTTCCACCAGTAATTCAATGTCCGGAGCTGATTATGGAATGTGCTAATTGTTACAACTCAAAGCAAAGAACTATCATTTCACCTGACGGCAAGTTGCTTGCCAACCTCACGCCTGAGGCTATTGGAGAAGCATTTGGAATTCCTACCTATGAGAAGATGGTTTACAAAACAAGAGAACGAGTTGAACAAATGTACACTTCTACATTTGAAAGGTGTGCTGATATGATAAACTCCTGTTGGATGAACAAGCCTAAGCCAACTCGCACAAAGCTGCCAAAACAAATAATTTCAGATGACTTGAAGCAAGAGTATTGTGACCTGATTATGATGCTCAGCAGAGTCGGAGGGAGCCCCCAATCATTCATCTTTGAGCCTTGGATGTTTTACTACATCAACGTTGTACTGGAAGGCAAAGAACATATTGACTGGGCGATAATGATCAACGAAAATTTGCATGAACAACTCAAAAGTTTGAGAACCCAGACATTTTATATGAGCTCATATATCATCTATATGCTGGCTCAAATGACGAAGTACAGGGGGATATCATACAAGGAGCCAATTGGGTGTGGTTCTCAACAATTCAAGACTCGTGAGGCATGTCCGCAGTTGCACTTGATGAGCACTTCTCACTACAAAAGAGTCAATGATGCTTTCACGATGCATATCACGAGGACGCCTCAGTAGAGGACTCATCACAGAATATCAAAGGAAGCACAGGAGCTGATTGAGAGGTACGGATGTTGGTTTATCCAATTTCCGAAATTCACTTACATCAGGCTATAGGGGTTTTCATCTTATCTATACAGATTGCCCCGATACCCCACAAACAGGATTTTGATGCTAGAAATATCTAGGCAGCTCATTATCTACGATAAGATTCAAAAGAAGAAGAAAAAAGGACTTGACTTCCCTATCATCATGGGAAATTCAAATGAAGTTTGTCCTACACTGCAGGCAGCCAAGCGAAAAACGAGCTTCAATTTTTCCACCTCTTATCATACTACCATGCAGCATTATGATCCTCATAGAAATATCAGATGGATACTGTTTGAGGAATTCAGACATAAGGTGCACATTGAAGATTTTTGGGCAAGTGCATTGGACGAGGCTGAAGTGAGAAGAAGGATGTTTTCAAGGATACCATTGAATATGATTAGAGAATGTGAGATTGTTCCTATGCCCGACCAGGTTGATGAGGATATCAACATTATTCACCCAGATTAGGAGACGGTGAGAAATACACCAATCCCACTTCCGGACTGGTCGAAGCCATAGATTACAGATTTGGATACGCTTTGCATACTAGTCTTGACATTCACCAAAGGTTGGGTGGAGAGGCACGTGAACAGGCTTAAGGGTAGGTCAATTCCTCTTATAACTTAATGGGAGATCATAGGACGCCCACTGTTAAACAGAAGAAGCAGGTTGCTCGAGCTGCAGAGCCACGAAGAGAAGAACCAGTGCAGCCGGAACTTCAGAGAGTTGAGGTGGCATCACATACACCATTGGGGACTCATTCTCCAAGTATACAGGAGGTCTCGCTGTTTGCTAATCAAAGGAATATGTTGAATAAAGAACGGGAATTACAAGAGGCAAATCAGCCACCCCATAGGGAGTCCGTTGGCCAGAGTGTCAACGCACCTATAAGGGAGAACCAACAGGAGGAGGAAGAAACGGCCACGGATACTCGCTTCTAGCATGAGATCGAGGCAACATTAGAGGATGACACTACTACAAGGCAAGAGGCCCAAGGTTTGGGAGATATTCATCCTAGAGGTTGGTGAGCCTCGTCAGGATGACGGTAGAGGAGAAGTTCGTGAAGAGGAAGCAAGGGATGAATAGCCATTCATTATTTCTAACTTGCAGTAGGTGGTGCTAGATTGGCTAAGGGATAGGATGAGAAGGGACCCTATTGAAGAGACCGATCCAGCAGTTGAGATGGAAGAATTTATGACCAGGATCATGTTGACGTGATTTTCGTGACCACACCAACACAGAATAAAGTCGCCAACGGCTACCCTATTCTCTCTTGAACAAAGTTTCCTGCATGCTAAGATTGCGAGATAGATCATACATTTAACTCCAAGGTTCCTTTATGCAATAGAATACCCTCAGTTGGCTCGATGTGTTTTGCTGGTATTTCAAGGGGACTTACACAATCGTTCGACAGTTGACAGCAGACAGTAGATTAAGGGCTTTCACGTAATTTGGATGATTTGGCAAGTGAGCACAAGTTTCCTAATCCTAACCAAAAATGAACTGAAATTAAATGAGTGTAGGGCCTAAGAAGTTTATGTTCTACACTAAGGCGTGGGACATGGCGATCAATTCTTACAGACTTCAACCAGGCCTTGCTTTGCCTCACTTCGGACAGCTTCCACAAAACCGGTGCAATCTTCAGAGGAGTAGTGAAAGATGTTCAGATTATAACTCAACATGCATATACCATCAAGACGATGCATACAAGAACTTGGATCACAATCGAGGTTAAGTTTGATAAGTAAATCCAGTTGACCACGCAGGGCGAACCCACCGTCAGCGAGCCCGCTAGTGGTATGGACGAACGAAATCTTGTTCAAATCGAGCACCACATTCCACAATTACTAAGTACTAGCATGAAATGAAATCTACTTTACTTTAAGCTACTTCAAGATGCTACGTGAATTGGAAGGACGAAGAAGCCTCAACAACTACTCATAACAAAGAAGAAATCACCATCAATGAAAATTCTTTTATTATGAAAGCATTCATGACAACTTCTTACAAAGTATTCAAAGGGAGACTTTCCTTCCTTTTCAATCTAAACTATTCTACTTTCTACTCTATCAATTTCTCTCTACTCCTCCTCTGCTATCCTAACTCTGATCTAATTCTAATGAGATACAAATGAGGGGGACTCCCCCTTTTATAGTTGGCCAAGTCCAACGGACGGCTTAGATTACAATCGACTGGATGGCCTAGATTGTGCCACCTCATCCCTAAACAAGATTCACCCTAAAAACCGCCACCAAGAGGGGTGGGGTAATAAATGAGCCATTAATGTCCATCATCCTTCTAGAAGATTCCAACTTTGAAACGCGTTCACACTGTTCTTGATCTTCTTCTTGACATTATTCTTCAACTTCTCTTTTGTCACTAAGTCTCAACACTTAGCCATTTTCTTGCAACTTTTCCTCCTTCGAGGTTGAAATGTATTCGTGGAGTACTTGCTTCATCTTCCCAAGTCATCATCGTTTGGTCTCGACGTTTCTCTTGCAAAACAAGCAAGGAGAAGAGTATTAGAACATTTCATAATATAAACTCAACTTACTTACCAGGATTTTCACGCTCTAACTTCCAAGCGTTCATCGCCTTCACTAGCCAACTTCATCCTCAAATTCTCCATGCCTTAGTCAAATTTCCATCCCACTCAAGGGCGTATTAAGAGATGTACTTTAAGATCATCTTTTGAAGGTGTTAACTTCAACTCCATCTTCTTCAAGAAATTTATTCCACCAACTAAAGTGTTGACAATTTTGATTTCATTCATCTCCGGCTCAAGAAGATTATCTTCACGAAGAATTTGAGCAAATTCACCTAGGCAGTTCCTTTCAAATTCATCGTCTCGGGGATTTTACCTTGAAAACACATTTTCTTCACTTTGCCTTAGAAAATTTTAAAATTTCCCTTAGGAAAACTCATCAATCCTGTGCCCATCAAAAATCTCCATCCTGAAGGCCCCGACGAACTGTGGAAGACTTTAAAATCAACTTCTCATCGGAGATCTTCAATACCCAGAAGAAAATTTTCTTCAGAATTTGTCGAATTCATGGGTATACAACGAATGGGTTCATTTGATTTTTCTTGAATTTTGAACTTTGAAAAAAAAAAAAAATTTAACAAATTTAATCCCGTTCTTCACATCTGTGAACATTTCTTGTTACTCTGATCTGCAAAAAAAAATTGACCCTGTGCAGCTGGCATCATCGGACTCCTTCACTGGCAATCTTGCTCGTGCTCTAGGAAATTTCATCACTATTTCAACTTGGGCATATTTCTCCTAAGGAAAATTTCTTTGCCTTAGAAAATTTTTTGAATTACTCAACACTTTTGAAAATTTTGCCTTAGAAAATTTTATTTCATCCTCCTGTGGTGAGAAATTTTTTTAATGTTTCAACTCACTTAGAAATTTTTCTTTCTTGAATGCCTTGGGCGCATTTGGCACCTCATGAAGGATATACCTCTCTTAAATTCCACGCCTAGCATATTATTTATCACTTGGCAATTTCCAACGCCTTAGTATATTTCACTTCACACTTCCTATCTTTCCCTGTTGGCGCATTTCACTAGTTAAGAAGGATAGAATATTCAATGCCTAGCATATTATTCACTTATCAACTTTACCACGTTTCACTCTATACTCACCTTTACTCACTTCAACTTGGGCGCATATTAGCATATGTGAAGGATTAACATTTACCACGCCTTCTTGTGACCTTTCATCTCCCTTCTTTTGTCTTCACATGGCCTCTTTTGGGCGCATTTAGGCATGCATGAAGGATGAAACTTCCAACGCCAAGCTTTGACTCTTCTCCTTTGCTAACTTTAGGCGCATTTTGCATGATGTGGAGGATGGGCGCAAATTTGAGGTGGTGGAGGATGAAACACGTTGAACTCTTTGACTTCCTTGGCATATGGGCGCATTTTAGATAGTGTGAAGAATAAAGCTCATTCAAACGCCTTTTACTTGTGACTCTTGAGCTTCTTCATTTTTGTCCTTACATGCCCTTATTTGGGCGCATTTTGCTATGTGTGGAGGATTAACATCTTTGACTTTCCTTTTGACTTTCTCTAGCTTCCCAAGCATGGGCGCATTTTGCCATAGGAGGAGGATAAACTTCATACTTAGAAAAAATTTGAACTTTCACCAGCTTTTCCTTGGGCGCATTTTAGCTGCGGGATATTCAACATTTACTATCTTTTTCCATATCATGCTTGTGAACTAGGCGCATTTTCAAGGTGGAGGTGGACGAGTTCAAGACTTAGAAATTTTGTCTGCTCCTGCCTGTTTATCCATGCCCTGCTATTTATAGTAAGCCTTTTAATTCTCACACTTCGGAAGCTCAGATTGCCTTGAAATTTTGAACACTGGGTCTTCACGACTTCATCAAACTGTTGACACTGCTATTTCGGGTTGGCTTGCTATTTTAGCCCATTTTTGAAGGTGATTTGCTATTTATAGAAACTGCCTGCTTCTGGTACCTCCACAACTCCGTTTGATTTGAAATTCGAATGACGTGCTCCTCACCACGTGACCTGCCTGCTGACATCGACGCCTGCCGCTAATTTGCTATTTTTAGCCTGTTTCCAAAATGACTTACTATAAATAGTAAGTGCTCCATTTGCCTTCAAATTTTATCAGCAGATAGCTTGAGAGATGCTGATCGCGGTGGTATACACCGGTTTTTGAAAATTCTGACTTTTTACCCCTCTTTTCGGGCCCAAGCTGGAAACCCTAATTCATCTTGCATGCATATCAAATGACCTCCATTCGTCCTCGTTTCTATTGCATTGCGATCAGCTTTGTAATTCTGAAGTGTTGGGAGGCGGCTGCCGAGATGCACTTGCTAAAAATATTAAGTTCCTAAATAAGTGATTATCTCCGCTTGCATGTCATATCACTGCGAAGCTCTCGAAAAACCCATAAAGAATAATCTGATATGCAAAGAAAACCCTGACATGCAAACCCTAAAAATAGCCTCGGAAGGTTGAACTCTGAAAGTTATCATCTCACTTTGCATGTTACAACATTGCGAAGGTCTCGAAAAACCCAGAAGGAATCTTCCGACATGCGCTGAAAAAATTTCATATAAACCCTAAAATTTGCTCCGAAGGGCTGCTAAAAATAGTAAGTTGTCTGTTTCAGCTCAAATTTAACCTGAGTAGCTTGATGTGCTCTGGACGCAACGTGACTGTCGGATTCACAAAAATGCTGAAGGATTGCCTGTAATCGCACACTTACTAAAAATAGTAAGTACTCAAATCTGATGAAATTTCAGTGAAAACCTGCTGGAAACATACTGACACCAATGTTAGCCTCAGATTTCAATTTATTCACCTCGTTTGACCCTAGGTTGACCAGGAAAGCACAAACCCTAATTTTCAAACTTGGCCAAAATTCGTTTAAACTCAATGACGGGCTCAATCCTCGAAAGGTAGACATCAGAAAAGAGACAGAGACAGAGACAGAGAGAGAAACCAAAGCCAAAAAGACCAGAATGGAGCAAAAATTAGGGGTCCCCATTTTGAATGGGGTGATGTGTGAAAAGCTCATAACAGATCAGTGCACCTCCAACAAAGAAGGCTAGAAAGTTCTCGAAGATCTCAACTGATGAAGATGGCTCTCGCACACTTCACGTGGTTGTACCTAGGGTTGAATGCGATCGAGATGAGGCTGTTCCGGAGAACTATGTGATCACTACCATGGAGTTAGGCCGCCCCACTGGAACACAGATAATTGAGGAGTGTGATAACTCCTATCAGGCACTCAAGGACAGGCTGCTCCGAACCGAAGGTAAATATAAAAGATTGAAGAAGGAGCACAAAACATTGATTGGTTATGTACAACACTTGTCTCGTCCTTGTGGGCAACAGAATCCGGCAATTGAGCTCCCAGCCAAGCTTCCTAGAGAATCAGTTAATGGCTTGGAGGACTTGAGGAGGATGGCACAGGAGGCAAATAAATGGGTTGCTAATGTTCACACTGCGATGGAGAAGTTTATGGAAGATCTTGCTCATTCCTATCAGCAGGCCTCTGGCATTATGGCACGAATGGACACGGTTGATCAGGCTTGGGGTGAGGCTCGCATCTATCAGACCAAGGTTGTTCTTCGTCTAGAAGCTTTGATGCATACGCCATGGCAGACTTTGGTTGAGGGAGGCGTAATTCAGGAAGGTGATAGATATGATTTCACTAGCTGGTACTCTTCAGTGATCACAGGTCAAGGATTCTTTGACGCAGCACAGGCATATTCGGTCAGAGTCAGAAAGGCTATGGTGAACATTCTTGACGGAGTCTTGAACACACTTGAGGCTATCTTTGCTAGGATACTGACTTTTGGGGAGGTGACTGCAGATGGTTTGAAGAGTAGGCTGACGCCTTTCTTTGCGGAGGTGAAGACTTTTGTTCAGGATGATTTTGAAAATACCTCGACCTTCTCCAGCATTATCTAGAATACTCAAGATGCTCTAGTCGCCTGGAGAAAATCTTGTACTCGACATGGGCAAACAGTTACAGTGCTGGAGTTTCAGCTTGATCACATCTCGCCTATTTCAATTCAAGAAGTTGAAACGGTGTTGGCCAGATTCGTTGACTTTGCAGTCAAAGAGAAAGAAAATGGAAACGCCCTTCTGGATGATGATCTTCTGGAAGATGATGGTGGGCATTAATTTCCTATGCTATTTCGGGAGTGAGTGGGAATCTCTTGGCTCATTTATTACCCCACTCCTCTTTGTGTGGTAGTTTTTAGGGTGAATCTTGTTTAGGGCTGAGGTTGCACGATCCGGCCCATCCATCTGATTGTAATCTGAGTCGTCCATTGGACTTAGCCAGCTATAAAAGGGGCATCCCCCCTCATTTGTATTTCATTAGAGAGCTAGGAGCATAGAAGGGAGAGATAGCATAGCAGTTAGCTTAGTTTGATAGCATAGCATAGTTTGAAGAGGAAGGAAAGCTTTCTCATTGAATGTTTTGTAAGAAGTTGTTGTGAACACTCTCATAATAAAAGGAGTTTTCATTGATGATGATTTCCTCTTTTGTTGTGAGTAGCTAGCAAGGCTCCTTCGTCCTTCTGAATCACTTAGCATTTTACAGTAGAACTTAAAGTAGAATAAATTTCATTTTATGCAAGTAGCTGGTAATTGTGGAATGTGGTCTTCAATTTGAGCAAACTCCATTTATCCATACCACTAGTGGGCTCGCCGATGGTGAGTTCGCCTTGCATGGTTAACTGGAAACTTGTGGACTTAACTTCAATTACGATCTTCATGTTGGTATTCATCGTCGTGACGGTGTCTTCATTGTTGAATTGTAATCCGAATATTTCTAGTTACTCCCTTTGAAGATTGCACCAACTCTGTGGAGGTTGTCCGAAGCGAGGCAAAGCAAAGTCTGGTCGAAGTCTGTGAAAGTTGATCGCCACAACCTACACCTTAGAGTAGTTCATAGTCTTTCTAATCCCTGCAGCCATTCAAATTCCGCACTCTTTTGGTTAGTATTAGGAAACTTGCACTTCATTAACAAATCCTTCGAACCACATGAAAACCCTTTAATCTGTTGTTTGTTGTCTACTGTCGAACAATTGTGTAAGTCCCCTCGTAATACCAGAAAATCACAACGAACTAACTGAGACTATCCATTGCATAAAAGGAACCTTGGAGTTGAACGCATAAACTTTCTTGCAATCTTAGCATGCTTGATACTTTGATCAAGAGAGAATAGAGTAGCCGTTGGTAACTTTATTCTGCTGTTTGGTGCGGTCACAAAAAACACATCAACAGGTCTCCTGGAAAGGGCATCTGCCACAACATTCTTCTTACCCTTCACATACTCTATATCGAAGTCATATGCTTGTATCCTGCTGACCCACTTCTGCTATCTCTCATTCAAATTCCTCTGCTCCAAAAAGTATCTGAGACTATTGTGATCAGTCCTCACCACAAACTTCCCTCCAACTAGATACTGTCTGAATTTCGCCAAGGCATGCATAATGGCGAGCATCTCCTTATCGTAGATGGAGTATAGTCTCTCTAGTCCCCTTAACTTACGGCTCTCAAAAGCTATGGGATGTCTGTTATGCATCAACACTGCTCCTATGCCCTCACTCGAGGCATCACACTCAAGAACAAACGGCTGTGTGAAATCTGGAAGCGCCAATACTAAACAACTACTCATCACCTCCTTGAGCTTATCAAAAGCTTGTTGTGCCTCCTCTGACCAACTGAATGCCCCTCTCTTTTTCAAATCTGTCAATGGTGCTCCCAACTGTGAAAAACCCCTCACAAACCGCCTGTAGTAACTGCACAATCCAAAGAAGCCTCGCAACTCTGTGTCCTAGGTGGTGGCATCACGAATTGCATGTATCTTCTCCTGATGGACCCGCACCCCGTCTGCACTGACCACATGCCCCACATATAGTATGTCTCTAAGGCCAAACTCACATTTTGAAGCCTTAGCGTAGAGGGACTGCTCCTCCATAATAGTCAAGATCTCATTAAGCTGTCTCAAATTCTCCTCCCAAGTCTTGTTGTATATGATCAAGTCATCAAAGAACACCAACAAAAATTTACGCAACTGCTTATTGAATATATGATTCATACAAGACTGGAATGTGGTAGGTGCATTTGTCAAACCAAATGGCATGACCAAAAATTCATAATGCCCATAGTGACAACAGAATGTTGTTTCGTGTATGTCTTGTTCTCTGACTCTGATCTGATGGTACCCTGAACGAAGATCAATCTTCGAAAAGTACACTACCCCATGAAGTTCATCCAACAACTCATCTATCCTGGATATGGGGTACTTGTTCTTAATGGTTTTCTTATTGAGAACTCGGTAGTCAATGCACATATGCATGGTTTCATCCTTCTTTACCAAGACCACTGAAGAAGCGAATGGACTGGAGCTCGGTCTAATGTGTCCCATCTCAAGCAATTCTTTGATTGCTTTCTTGGTCTCATCCTTCAATTTCTTAGGATGACGATAGGGGGTAGTGATCACTGGCTTGGCCCCCTCCAACTCAATGGTATGCTCAAAACCACAATCGGGTGGTCTCCTTGGAGCTATCTATCCAAAAACCCTATCATGCTTACCCAATAGCTCCTGAATGTCAACATGATATGGCTGCCCTGAACCTGAAGACTCCTTGGTGGTGATCAAACACTCTACTGCCCAAGCTATATCATCATGTCGAAAAATGCTCTCCATGCGTCTAGCAAACACAACCTTGGTTGATCCAGTAGCCATGCCTCTAAGCACTACTCGCTGCCCCTCTGCTGTCCTAAACTTAAGTTCCATGGTCTAGAAATTCTGTGAGTATTTCCCTAATGAGTGTAGCCAATGAACTCCAAGTATAGCATGAGTGTCACCCAAACCCACCACATAGAAGTCATCTATGAGTGTGTAATTGCCCAAGGTAATAGGCAACTGTGGGACCCTTTGAGTACATCTCAATTTATAACCATCTGCCACCATCACATTAAATCCTTCAAATTCCTCTGTGGGTAGCATATGCTTCTCAACTAGGGTTGCATCAATAAAGTTGTGGGTGGCCCCACTATCAATCAACACTGCTATGTGATGTCCCTGTAAAACTCCTCAACTCTAAAAGAGTTCAATCTAGGAGTGTCTGATAAGGTAGCAATGCTACCACTCTTACCCTCTCCCTGAGGCTACTCCTCATCTAAACTTCTATCGTCATTATCCTGAGAAGGCTCGTCATCATTGCTCTCATCTGTTTGAAACCAAATTTTTTCATCAAGGCATTTTGCATTAAAAGTCTAAACCTTGCTAAAATGTTGTAAAACACAGTTTTGGGCAATATCAAGCATGGAGTTTTTGTCAATAGTTTGTCAGTCAAAGTCAGTTATATTGAACAGAACCTGAAGCAGAGACTCAGAATGGAGCTTTTCACGATAGAGGAACATCTCACGGCGTTTCATTGCACACGGTCATTTCAATGATCGAGCAGAGTTTTAGTGGTCAATTTATGAAGATTTCTCAGAGGAAAAGCACAAAAGTGCAAGTATAGCCCAAGGGCGCCCAACTTGTTGAAGGTTAAGATCTTGTTTAAAGTGTTCAAGCATCTAGTCAATCTCTTCAGAATTAGTCTGGCTATCCGTCGAGCTATCCAGCAAAGCTTTTCGAGACCCACAGCTCCGGCAAATAACGACAGAAGTTGAAATTCCTAAATTGTCAGATGTGAGAAAATTGTCTTTTTCAAGCAAAAGCGCGCCTCTAGCCTGAGGGCGCCCATCTTAAAGAGGGGGTAAATCTTGGCATTTTCAAAGACGGATACAGTCAATTTGTTCTCAACTAGTCTGCTCATCCGACGGGATATCAAACGTAGTCATCCGAGTTTCAGAATTCCGGTGGCAGTCATCCAAAGATCAGCTTAAAATGGAGTTTTCACGTTTCTGAGCTTCTCCGTTTGTTCCCAGTGCAAGTACAGGCCAGGGGCGCTGGTTTAAAGGACCCTTCAGATGCGTGAATTTGCAGACAGAGTCTTCTTAACATCAGTAATACTCTAGCCTAGCTCCGCGATGCACCATTCTGCTTGTCGATCCGACGTTCCAGGTGGTCGTGGCAGAGATTCTACCAAGCATGTAATTTCACAGGCGAACAAATGATTTTCGGTATTTTCACAAATTCGCAGGCTTTAGCCTTTTAGGTTCGTTAGATGAGCCCGCTCGCTCA